>JBBPCY010000007.1:19635255-19658783 GCA_037974405.1 Brachyalestes nurse | reverse complement strand
TATCTATATATCTATATATATATATATGTATATATATATCTATATATCTCTCTCTCTCTCTCTCTCTCTCTCTCTCTCTCTCTCTCTCTCTCTCTCTCTCTCTCTCTCTCTATCTATCTGTCTCTCTATCTCCCTATGTTTCTCTCTTTCTATTTCCCTCTGCAGGTTCTTCTCTTCCCCGCGTTCTGCCCCTCTCTCCTCCTCCTCGTGTGGAGGCACTTTTCCCACATTCCCCGAGCTCTGCTGAAGGAATTGCAGGAGGAGAAAGAGGAGAAAAAGGAGGAGGAGGAGCAGGAGGCATAGGAGGCAGTGGCTCCTGCCTGCTGTCTTTCCTCCCTGGAGACGTCCTGAGTCTGCTGATCAGCGAGCCAAGAGACGGCTGGCACTATGGGCAGAATGAGAGGACGGGACGGTATGGGTTATCAGTAGCAGCATTAGTCACTTCAGTGCATACAGCACCAGTTAATGCTGTGAAAGACAGTATGGATGGAGTGAGGTTAAACACAGCGCTGTTCCTGAGTGTCCATAATAACAACCCAGCCACAAAACAGGGCAGTAGGGCTGAATGATTTGGTGAAAATATTTGAAATTTACTGACCAGTATTGTGAATTTGATTTGAATGATTTTAATTATTTTCTGTAAATCATAACCCAGTCCTCTTATTTCTGGCTTTGGGCTTGAACGCTGGACATAATTTGATATAATGCCTTTTAGTTGCAGTTGGCTGCCCCTAAGCTCCATTTTATTTAGTGCTATTTTATGCAGCAATACAACAGTTATTTTATTATATTATAAATTATAAATAACCTAAAACCATAAAGGTGATTAATATTTCAGCCCTACAGTCACAACAGAGATCAGTTAAATGTCTCAGTCTTAAAGACACAGAAAAAAAGTCTAATTTACTTCTAATAAAAGGTAAATTATAAGTAATAGAGTTAGGAAAGGTGTAATGGTGTATCACAGCTTTGGAATAGTTATGTGGAATTCCTCATATTCCTCAGCCTGTTTTACTTGGCAGTTTTGTTCTCTTTCCCATAGGAAAGGCTGGTTTCCCTTCTCCTACACACAGCCATTCCCAAACACACCAGAACAAGAAGATGTCAGGTATGTCTTGACCTTCATTTCATGAACAAAAATTGGGCTACTTTTGCTTAAACGGAATGGTATAATATTTTGCCCGTTGCCAGATGCTACCCAAATCTCTCCTCTGTCCATTCTAGCCTTCCCCTGCTGTCTAAACTCAATAGCACAAGCACAGGGCAGCTGGACAGACTGCCCCCTGGTGGTCAGCTGAAGCAGGCCAGTCCAGACTCGGAGGATGACAGAAGTGTGGTTTCTCAGCGCATCAGCACCTTCAGGCCTCGGCCGTACAGCATGATGAACCCTGACACTAAACAGCTCAGCCCGAGACAGCCACTGAAGGAAAAAGTGAGAATCAATAGCTTTCCACATTTCAATACACCAGTGATTCCCAAGCCTGGTTCTTCAGCTCTACACACAATGGTACTCCGTTGTAATCAGCTAATAAGTAAGTTATTTAAAGTAGTTAAGAGAAGTTGATGTGGATGTGATAGAACACGGCAGGGGTCAGTAGTGTGGCATCCATGTAAGCAATGCAATTACATATGGGGGGTACTTTGAAGGATCTGTAAACGCATTAGAACCTTTCAAACAGTTTCCAAGCACCATCTGTGGCATGAGTTTTCATTGTTTGGCCCAGGTTATTGATCAGGACAGAAATATACTTCATACGACTACCAGGTGCTGCGGTACATGCATTTAAGGCTCATTTACATTTGTGGCATTTAGTAGACGCTTTTATCCAAAGCGACTTCCATTCCCTAACTACAGGGGTCTTGCTCAGGAACCCAGTGGTGGTTTGCTGAAGGTAGGATTCAAACCCATGACCTCTTGGTCCAGAGGCGATCCTACCCACCACCATCCCATCTTTTAACTTACAAGGTGAAAAAGTACCAATCTGGCATAAAGTTTAGGAAAGCACCTTCTGTTCTTTTAGTCTGATGATCTACTAAAATCAGTCCCTCCAGGAAGAGGGTTGATTTATTTTTCTCTGATTTGGCTCTCTATCTAGAAAATAGGCATGCCGTACGCAACATGCAGAAAAAAACAATACAAAAAAATCAGAATGAAATGTCCAAGGATTAATTCCACAATTAATGGCAATTACAAAACACTAGTTAAACATGTGCACCATGCACTTTTTGTAGTAAAGACTTATGTGGAACTTCTTCAAGACTTATGTGGAACTTCTGTTTCGGAGAATGCCAAGCTGAATCAGTTGTTAGACACTTTCTAGATCACTGCATTACTCCTATATCTTATTACATAATTTTTATGTCTTCACAGTTACTCTAAAATATGTAAAATCGTAAAAACAACTTTTCTACGGATAGGTGTAGCTGACAGTAAAACCGCTCGTGTTAAATTGAGGCCAACAGTGAAAAATTGAGAAGGGTGTAATTATCCTGGGTGTCAGAAGATGTGCCCTAGATATTCACTGTAGATGTTCATTTAAACACTACTGCTTCACAGTGATGTGTGTGCAGTGTTTTTTGATACGGTCCCTGTTTCTTTTCTCTTTGTTTTGTCCCAGCTGCCGGGCGAGCGCTCCTCCTCTCCCCCTCCATCCCCCACCAGGTAACTCAAGCATGACTGAAAGTGATCAGCCTGTATAGCATGCGTATTGATTAGATGCAATTGCTAACATACACATGTCCCATGCAGGACCAATCCCTTTGCTCACATTCGACTGAGGAAGACAGTGACCAATGACCGCTCTGCTCCTCTCATCGACTAGCTTCTCTGTTCTACAGTTTGAACCAGCCTTTTATTTTACACACGTTTACAGCCCTTATAAACACCTGCTCCATCAGTGTTGGTCAGAGCAAACTAAAACAGAGAGAAGAAGAAAAAAACAGGGTAACTTTCAAATTTTAAGACATGTACATCAGTACTGAAACATGAACTTTAAATGATTGACTGATATTTCACAAAATTATTGTCACCTATAGGTGATGTGATTTGAATAGCCACTCAACAAAACATTTGTACATGCTAAGTCTGACTGCTCATAGATTCAGGAGTGAGAGGAAACTGGGTCAGGACCATACAGGAATCAAATATCAACACCTACTATTCTCCAAAATTACATCATTGGAGATTTACTGAAGAAATTTCACATTTAAAATACATCAACTTTATAATTCATGGAGTGTATTTGTAATAATGTAGTAGTTTTAGTAATATCAGCAAGAAACACACAGAGAATATAACCCCTCATGTAACAGGAGCACTTTTTTCTGTCTGTAAACTATAGTTTAGAAACACAGGACCACCCTGACTTCTTGTTCGAAAATATATGTTAAAAAGGATATATTTTAAACAAAAAGTAAAACTAAAATAGCAACAAAGGTCCATTTTTAAATTATAGTGGACACCCAGCTAAAGTGCTGCTTTTTGGTGTGATGATGTGTTGCTGCTGCAGTGTCACAGTCTGGCTTTGTGGAACTAGAGAAGCGAAATGTGAACGCTAGATGTGCTGCAGTGTCCTGTTTCTTAGTCTGCTGAGCTGAGTCTAGGCTTTAGGCAGGTTTATGGAAAGTGGATTTGATACTGAATATAAACCTCTGTACTAAAATGCTGTGTACACGAGGACGCAAATAGCTCGAACTGAGCCGGGACAGGATCCTGTTGTAGTTTGGCTGTCCATTCTGCATTCCCACCCCCAAGAAAATGTGCCAGTGACTGAAATGTGAGAGTGGGGTGTTTTTTATGGCCAGTTTTGTGCCTTGCTTGACTTCTTTTTTTGTTTTAACAAAAAAGGTTTTACCTATTTTTTCACATGATACATAAGAAAAATGTGATGCCGGTCATACTTTGATATACATATCAACTTAAAGAAATGTTTATTTTTACAAATGTGTGTGTGCGCAACCAGATAAAACACATCGGGCAAGATATCAGGCTTTTTATTAGGCCTTTTCTTTATGAAATATTCTTTACTGTTATGAAGGCCAGGTGTTTGAAAGCATTTTGAAGGATTTCTGATTTTGGTTAGTGTGGAGACATGAGAGCAAGCTAAAGGATGTGGAAAGAGAAAGACAAAGGAAATGGTTTGATGTGAGAGGAAAAGGATTGGGATGCATTGATGGTTAATGAATGTGTTAAGACAATACAGAATGTTTTTTGTCCCTAAATTCCCCCCCCAAAACAAGTCAAACTTAACCTCTAGTGTTGAGCTGCAAAGATCCTTGGTAAGGGACAGGAGGGGGTTGAGGAGAGACTGGACGTCCGTCTGGAAACTGTGTAGGAAAGCTTTGGAAAGTGAGGGAGTGTTAGAGGAAGTGCTGAATGACACCGTAGAGCTAAAGTGTAGATAAAGACCTTCACCGTTCTGCCTGCGACGTTCGAGATATTTGGAGAATGTGTCTTACCGTTTCAGATAGACATAACATTTGCAGATTTGTTACATTTTATTTTTGATTATCTTTTGATATAACTCACTTTGTTGCCTAGAAATCATATAAATGAGATTCAAGTGGTTGATTGAACAAGAAAATGCATTTGTTGCTAACACTGTAAATACTGAGTAGCTCAGAATCCAAATGCCTATGATAATGAAGATGTGCTGAATCCGGTTAAACTGTATTTTATGGCATTAATAGGAACAACTTGTGATTTTTTGCAATTTTGTGAAAAGTTTGTCAAAAGTGCAATTGCCTCTGCTTCAGTAAGTTATTGTGGATTCAGTATTATCAGGTCATTCAAGACATCTGCTGGAGGAATTTCTGTTGTTTCTCTTCTGCAAAAAATTCAGTTGAGCATATTAGAGCGAAAATCCCATTAATCTACATGTATTATGCGTTAATCAGTGTTGTGTATGAACGTAATGAAATTTAAGCTATGTGTTTATTAACTGGCGTCTTTTAGAGCAAATAGAGGAAACGTTGTTCCGAATTTAAGCTGTACAGTTCTGGTCTTCAGATTAAGAACCAATGGATATTTCTCACATGAAACATTACTTTGTCTTTGGTGCACATGTATATGATTACACTGACTGTAAACAAATGTAATAATGATCATTTGTTAAGATTTATTATCAACATGTACAGTTTTTCTCTGGTTTGCTGAACTTTTCTTGCACATTGCAGTCTGTAGTTACTTCTCTGCGCCTCTAACCGTCCACCATGCAGCTCAGTGAAGCTTGTTCATCTTCAGGCATCAGGATGTATATTTGGTCTCGTCTGGGAGTTCAGACTGTCCCTCAGCTTGTTTCCTCTTTTGTGTAAGAATGAAAATAAACCATGGTAATCGCTATCTCCGTTTGTTCGACAAGCTGTACTATTCTCTCTTTGAGGTGGAGTTTCATTCAGATGAAGCCTCCAGAGGAAGCTGGACATCAACTGTTCCACATGACTGAGGACTTTAAGTATGGCCCACTTTGTTCATTACATAACCTTTCCAGAAGAAAGGAAATTGCACCCATCTCCTTATTTATGACATCTGTGTGGCTGAGTTTGTTGAAACACCCAAAAAACCTTCACTTACATAGGAGAAATGCCATATCTCTGAATTCTGACTGTTTTCTTAGATGGTTTCATATTTTTTAGTCACCTGCATTTTATTGTACAAATACATCATTTTTGTAACACTGTATAAAATACTTGCATACAGCTTTAGTATCTGGTCAAGTCACATTTATTGAGAGCCAATGAGTCACAAGCAAGAGAAAGAAAGATGTGGTCTGTACAGCAGTGGGATTCAGAGGAATTCCTTAAATTTTTTTCATCCAGTCCAGACTCTGGCCCTGCGGATCACAAGGGTGGGCTGGAACATCCGGCATGTTTCCATCGTCCCGTACAGGAACTAGGAGATGAG
This sequence comes from Brachyalestes nurse, assembly GCA_037974405.1. Lineage (NCBI taxonomy): Eukaryota > Metazoa > Chordata > Actinopteri > Characiformes > Alestidae > Brachyalestes > Brachyalestes nurse. The sequence goes on along the minus strand of JBBPCY010000007.1, from coordinate 19,652,881 downwards.
GTTTATGGGATAAGAGTCAGTCAGAAGGTACACAGAGAGACAACTGTCATCTTATGTATAATTAACAGGTGATTTTAAATATCAAGTTCACTTTTTCAAAACTTTCACACCTCTCTGCAGAAACGCCTTACAGAAACATGCAGTTCACACACACCTCTCTGCAGAAATTTTCCCAAAAGGCTCTACAGTTGCCAAAATATTGCAAACAATTATCAACAATTGCAGCAAGTGTACTTATCACAGTACATTCACCAAAAAAGACACTTTTTTTTGGTAAAGTTCTGCAATATTTTAAGCAGTAAAGATGTTTTTTGGCTCTGTAGGCTACTGCTTAGTAGTTTATTAGTCTTTGGTAGACAAAGCATATCTTTTTTTACCAGGAAAAAAAGAAAACATTACAAAACAGAATGAAGAAATAAAGGAACAAAGAACTAGAATCTAACAAGACCCATTATCCGGCAAAAACAAATGCAAATCCAATATCCTCTCTGTTCTCGATTTGCTTTTAAAAATAACTCCAGAAGTGGCTCGTTCTTATAGATGGTCAAGCCTGAATACCACAGATGGGAATCAAGTCTGATTGACCTACTTACAGAAATTCAATCAGCAGTTTTATAAGCATTATAGCATAATTCTTGTGGCTTTGACTGCTGGCCAATATAGAGTTTGTGTTTTAGCAAGTGTAGTATATTTTTGTCGGAATATAAAAGCTTTTGAAAAATAAAGTCTTGTCCACAAGTACATTTATCGGTGCGTCTTGGCCTTTCATCCACATGCAAACAGTGGTTTAGGTCACTGATAACTGAAAAATGCTTCTAGGGTGAAGCTTTTCAGAAACTCAGTTTTCAAACACAAGGAAAAGTGTGTGCACAGTCATCTCCTTTGTGTACATAAGGCAATAGTTTTTGCTGGTTTTACCCTTGCTGACCAGACTTTTAACATGTTTACACAAAGTTACTCTCCCATTCTATTAAGAAACAGAGGCATTACAAGGTCACTGCTACTAGTAGGCTGTGTCCGAATAGCTAAACAAGGCTCTACCAGATCAGTTAAAATATAAGAAAGTAAATAGAAATGGAAATCTTTGTATGCACGCACAGCCCCCTGCTGCTAACATCGGTAGTTTTGCAAGAAAGACCCTTATTAGCCTTCCAGAACTGGTAATAACCTTTTTCAGGCTTCTGATTGGTCAACAGGGTTTACGGTTAGGGTTATACTGCTGCCCGTCAGTTTGGCATGCTCCTGACAGTGTGTTTTTACATTTTCCTGTGAACTGAGGGTTTTTTTTATAAAGTACTTGTGTAGACATGAATTTCATTAAAAAAATATCTGTGTAAGTGTGAACTGTTTTTGAGCTCCACCAATATTACTAAAGGCTGGGATTGAGTGAGAAGTGAAAAGTGAATAAAAGAATTTTTGTGAATTCAATACATTCAAGCAAAGAAAAAAATATGTCGTGGTTCAAATAGAGGGTAGTGCTCACTGTGAGGAGTTTAAAAAAAAAGCAAGAAAGACCACAATGAATGCAATACAGTACACTAATGGGCTTTGACACCAGTGAATCCCTTACCTGGGTAGTTGTATGGTACCACCTCGTTCATCATCGAGGAGTACTTGGTGAAGGGGCTGACCAATGGCACAACGAGAGCTGCAGAATAAAAACATATAAAAAAAACCCAACATATCACTGCAAAATTACTAGACATCCTACGTCAAGATACATTTTAATTAAGTTCATAGTGTAAACAACAGCTAAAATCCTTCCAGGAACAATTAACTTCATATCAATTTTTTGTTGTACATGTTGGCTGTTAACATTGTGTTAATGGTTTCCAAAAAAGGGAAAAATATTCATCTATGCTAAACAATCTAACGATAGTGGAACCCTATGTGGAACTATATGTAGCCATTCACATAAGTTTCTCCATAACAGAGAACCATTTAACCATGCAAAAAAATGTTTAAACATTCAAACTGTGCTTTAAGTGGTCATGCTTTCGTATATAATTTGCCTAATAAAGAACTCTTGAAGAACCCTTTTAAGCATGGGGAATACATGGCTAGGATTAATACCTGTATGGGAAAACCCACTCAGTGTACTAAGCCTATATGTCCATCATCTCTTCTATTAATAAGGATTTTGTCACTGCGGTTACCACCTCTTCTCATCAGGGAAGACTTTACTATAGTTCAGGGGTGTCAAATGTGAGGTGAACCAGGAGCTTTAGAGCACTAAACGGCTCCACAATCAGTGACTGAAGCTGTAAAATCAGCCAGAGGGGCAGCTCAGTCCTTCGTTCTTATTCTTCTACAGTTAATCACATCATCCTCCTACCTATACTCTCAAACATGGACATCTCAGGCAGAGTTCATTCCTGGTTCAAATTTTACCTTTCTGGGCATTCATTCAAGGTATTGTGGTTGGGTTGAATGTTTCCAGCCCATCTTCTAGCACTACTCTTACTTAAAGATATAGCACTTAATACTCTCCTCTAGCTGAACACCTGTATGAGCAGCAAGTGCACTTTAAGAGAGCTGAACTCTCTGGAGGGTCTGGATACTTTTGGACATGCAGTGTGTTTATAAAGTAATCTTATCCCACTGACCCAGGACTCCCAGTCCACAGGCTGCTGTCACAACAGGCTCCTTGTTCCAGGCGTTTCTCAGAAACCTCGCGACTGAAAAAGATAAGATAATATAGGAAGATAAGAAAGAACTTTTTTCATCCTGAAGGAATTTCTTTTGTCATCAGCATGCTCAGTGCACCAAGAATAATAAAAGATAATTGACAATAAATTTACAAAAATAGACAATAAACAATAGCACAATACAATTCCAAGAACATTACTGTTACAAATTAACTAACACTGACATTGCTGTGTGCTATACCAGCAGATCAGGAGTGCAAAAAGGGTTATGAAAGTGACTTGGTGTTAATGCAATTAGAAAAATTCATTACCTTACATTACATTACATTACTCTTAACCTACATATCATAACTTAAAACATAATCTATTACTCATAATTTATAAATAATAACCTATACCTCATTACCTGTAACTCATATCCTGTAACTCATAACCTATATCTCACAATCTATATCATGTAAAACTGCAGATCACAACATCAAAACTGATCCTGCACTGTAACCCAAGGTCAAAGACGACTTAAAACACTGTAATGACAGCAGATACCAATACGACATGTTATCTCATCTCTTAAAAATACACATGTGAATATATTATACTTGGAAATACATAAAAAAGACTTAAACGGAGTAAAAATAACTATTCTCTACTTGCTAGCTTTGCTATGAAACACTCACCACCCGCCATGTTGCTCTCTGGTGGTGTTGCTTCATGGGAATTGAAGTTCCAGTGTACTCGCGTTGCTTTATGGGAACTGTAGTCAAGAGCAAACGAACGAATGACGTAAACTAAATGCGTCCTGTGGCTCTACAGTTGGGCTGTTATTTAGATGAAGAGTTTACACGTTGAAAAAATTGAGAGACATAAAAAATTATGATAGCACTAACTGAAGAATGATTGGCACTGATGAAAGAAAGATTGAAGTGAGTTTTACCTGCAGGTTTACTGATAAAGCGGCTCAGGACTGAGAACCAGAACATCCACTGATGAACAAAACAGTCCAAAGGTAAGTTTATGATGAATGTCTTTCAGAAATGTAATATAAAGTGACTTACGAAAATATTAATTGCCTTTTAAGTTGTTCTTATTTTCTGGAAGTGATAATTGCACATTTTTAGTGTTTGTATTTTTTCAAAGGCAAAATACTCCATATGGACAAAAGTATTGGGACTTGACATTGCATTCCTTTTGCAGCTATAACAGCTTCCACTCTTGGAAGATTTTCCATAAGATTTTGGAGTGTTTCTGTGGGAATTTGTGCCCTTTCATTCTGTAGAGCATTTTTGCGGTCAGTCACTGATGTTGAATGAGAGTGTCTTTATGGACCTTGCTTTGGGCACTGGGGCACAGTCATGCTGGAATAAAAAGGGTCTTTCCCAAACTGTGTCCACAAAGTTGGAAGCATGGCGTTGTCCAAAATGTCTTGGTGTGCTGAAACATTAAGATTGTCCTTCAGTCACCTGAGCTTTGTTAGGAATATTTAGAGCATACCTACGTTTTTCTGCATGTTGACCTGGAATATCACCTGCTTCTGCTCCTCCAGTGTTAGAAACACTTTGCACTGCTGAGTTGCCATATCATAAGTGTACTACAAATGTAGACAATTCCTGATGAACTGTGTGTGTGTTCTCCATTTATAAGATGTGTAGGACAGTGAAATGTAGCTCTGCTTTGTTCCCTATGTGCTGTAGATGATGGAGGATTTCTCAGGCTTGGCTTTGCCGCCACTCTTTGGGGGGCACATTCTGGAGGCTGAACTGGAGGCCGCTGGAGTGGAGCTGGGTCCAGGAGGCAATGAAATCCTGGACAATGAAGAGCCTACGACTGGCCCAGGGCAGGATGGCGAGGATGACAGGAGAGAACTGAACAAGAAGAAATACCAGGCCCTGAGCAAGAGGTGCAAGGAGATTGAACAGGTGAGCCTGAGTTTTTTCCTCAAAACCTTGTGTATGTTAGCAGAGGTAGAATTATTATACACCGTAAATTAGGCATGAAATAACTGCTATGAATCGCTTTTTTTTATTTTCACCATCATCATACTCTGTTTTATCTTTAGTTCTTGATGTTTTATTTAAAATATATAATGGTTAATCTTTTAGTTCAGTGTGAAAGGTACGTTTATATCCCTCTCTGCTCTGTATAGCTTTATTCTTTCCCAGAGGCACTACAGAGATATTAGCATCAGCGTAGAGACGGTTAGTGTCTTTATATGGTAAAATCACCCTATAGGCCTAGAAAGATATTGTGCTTGTCTTTAATGAAGTATGGACATCAGAAGAGCATTTTAGAGGCTGACCTGGACTACTGCAGTGGGATCCTGACCTTGACCTGCTGAAGCCTTAATTCGTTTGGAAGCCAGCAGTAATCAATGCACTGTAGTATAAAACTAAATGACATCATGAGGCAAACAGTGCGACTTATGGCAAAGAAACTTTGGAAAGATCATACATTGTGAAAACATCAGGGCAGTGTAGCAGTTCATTATACCACACAACCACTCTGAGATTAGAAGGATGAACTACAGCCCAGAAGATCAATACTGTGAATATAGTAGCTGCTGCTCACAATATCTAGTTAAAATTTCATGAGGATCGTGCGAGCTCTTAGTTTTAGAGTCTGTATAAAGTACAATGCCCATTTTCATTACTTTCTAATGGTCACACTTCTGCCTTCACTTACTGATGTTTTCTGTATACTATAATGTTTCAGGTGAATGAAAGGATATTAAATCGTCTCCACCAAGTTCAAAGACTAACACGCAGGCTGAAGAAAGAGAGAAGGTGAGGGCTAGGGCTGCAGCGGTATTGAAATTTTCTAACAACAGTAAGTGCCACTGAGTTTTGTGCACCCAGTTATATTTGACATTCTGAGAGTGACACTATATGTCTTTGGTATTTTTATTTCAAAAATACTTCTACCTGAGTCCAAGTGAGTCCCCCTTCCCCTTGTGTATTTACTTTAACATATTAAGATAGAGCATGATCAGTAGGTTGTATTTTTTGTGGATCTAAAGTAACATTTGTAACATTTGTCAGGTTCCTCATGAAGACACTTGACTCGTATGGTGACGACTACAGAACGGCCCAGCTCACCATAGCATTAGAGGTGAGACACCTGTCAGCTTGATTTTGCTGCAGGTTTTTCTAATTTAATAAACCAAGATTGCAAAACAGAAAACGTTTAACCTATATGAAAGTGCATATGGCTATACCATATAAGCATTGCTCTTATTATTGCTCGCTAATGGAATTACAGAGGATCATCGAGTTTATGACTCTAGTTTAGTGGCATGCAGCAGAACAATACGCAGGAGGTGCAGTAACGCGCCATATGAGTGAGGGTGTGCTCTTATCTAAGCGGAAATGTTCCGTTTGTGCTGCTTTGCTTGGCGACTTTTTGGCCTTTATCATGGCTTCTAAACAGATTTTTTACACTCATTTGTCATTTTTTCTCAGTTGTGTTTATAGATTTTACAACTGTGTTAGGATAGGTTATTAACCAAAATTCGGGTTACATCACTGTCGTAGGAGTGAGGACCCCATGTATTTTATTTAAAATACACTGTTTATTTGCAAATTCTAAATTTGTCCTAGACACAGCTGTACTGTGATTATTTAAGCTGTTTTTTTTAAATACACGTACTCAACAATTACAAAAAATAGAGGGCAAGTCCTTTTCTTAGTTTAAACCTGTTGATTTGGAGTTTCAGCTGCAGTCTGCTCTTGGTTCTGAATTTGAGAAGAGGACCAACTGTCCCCTTCCATATACTCTCTAAAGTGTAAGAGGTTCTGATTTAGAACACATCAAGCAGGAGGATCACCAGTGTTGTCTGGAAAATGACTAACAGCAAATGCTCTCTCAGCCTGTAAATAATTAAATGCTCCACTACTATGCATTTACATTTATTACTCTCTCCTTCTCGTGTTGCTTTTGAAAGGACGAGTGCGGAGCCGTTTTAGATGGTGTACCAGGTGCAGATGATGATGGCTCCTCCCCCTCAGTCCCCCACCAATCAACAACCGGACCCAAGAAAAAGAGGAATCGAGTTCCAAAAGAGAAAGAGAGAGACACTCAAGTAAGAGGAATCAACTCAGCAAAACTAAAGACTGAGCATCTCCTTTCAGAAAAAAGTGAAAGCAGAATTCATAAAAAAAAAAACTAGACGCTTGGGATATTGTTTGAATATCAGTTAAAGAATGTCTAATCTAATCTAAATGTACCAATCTTGTGAAGGTCATGAATAAGACATGAAATGCCTAATTGTGTCCACAAGTGATGTGTGAGATTTCTGCATTTGTTCTGTGTTGTAGGTCGACTCAGATCTCTCTGTTCTACCTGAGGCTACTTTTACCGGTTTCCCCAGCCCCAGCTCGCTCTCCCACTGATCCTCACTCAAACAACTTAATGGATTTTTTTTCCCCACTGAAAGACACAGAAAACTTCTCTGTACATTAGGTGTAAGATTATTTATTATTGTTGAGAGCACAGTGAGCCAGAGTACTCCAGTGATGAGAACACAGTCACTTTGGCTAATACTTTTGTTATAAATTTTTTTACTTCTAGCCTCTCTAGCCTTTCTTTTGGATCTACTGTTTCATGTGCATATTTTTAATAAACAAAACAGATTGACAATGTGTGTACATCTGAAAAAAATTCAAACTAATCTGCATTGTCTTCACAGTAAAGGTATAACAATTCACTCAGCTCCCAGTTTGATTTGGTTTGTTACGGGGTTCACAATTTGATACTGTATTTTGGATTGAAACTTTTGGAGGAAGACAAATGATCAAGAGAGAGTGACTTTTATTAAATGTGTTAAACTGGGTTAAGTTGAGGCTGAGAGGGTGTGGTGGGGGGTTATGTAGGGGCCGGGAGTGTGTTGGAGGAATGTACTGGACTGGGTTAAGTTAACTGGAACCTCCATGATGCACATTCACATTTTTTAATTGCAGCATAGCGTCAAAATGTGCTTTCACAGCACCATTTGACAGCATCTATTCTTAGACATTAATACAAAAACTGTACTTACAGGTTTATAACAATTTAATTGGTCATTTTTAAATCCAAAAGGCAAAAACTCAGCAGGCAGAGAAAAAGCAGGAGAGAAGGCAGGAGCCACAGTCTCTATCTGTGTTTTCCGTAGCGGTTGAAGCGGCGGTACAGGTAGCGGATCCTCTTCTCAAGGTTGTGTCGATCCTCCGTCATCATCCGATCGCCCACCATCCGTTTCTTTCGGGTGAGACGCTGGAACTCGTTGCCACGGAAACCTCGCAACCAGACGGGCCCAATGATCAGGTCCTTGGGGTGAGCCTTAAAGTCACCTAACCATGATAGAGGCAGAGGGACAGTAAATCTCTCAGCAACACTTACAGTAACCAAACAATGTGCTGTATTAACCCTCCACATACACTGTAGCAGTCATGTGCCCACCCATACGGTGTAGTTAAGGGTCCTAACGTCCCTTTCCCCTACCATTACATGGCATGGTTGATTCGTACATCTGCTAAACATGAATGGTTTACATCTACCATGGTTGATTAATCCATGTCACCCACTATGTGAAATCTGTCTATGTGCTCTGCAGTGCAATCTAAAAGGTAAACTGACTGGTTATTGGTGTTACCTATTAGGCATTACTTATGGAAAGATGTAGAGCACCAGGTAAATTCTGCAGGCAATCTTTCGGTAGGACTTCTTACCTAAAATGCCAATGTTGTCGTATACTCCAAACATGCTCCTTTTCTTAGTCCACCGATCCACGTGTTTCAGCTTTGGGATGGCATGCATTCGCACAAGAGAACATGTTCCTTTAAAAAGAGAGAGAAATCACTGAATAAAATGAAACTTTAAGCACATAGTGCCCTTGACAAGTACCAGCCTGCGACACATGGACTAAGTTACTGAATGCATGTCAATAGCAAAATATTAATAATCATAATAATAAAAATAATAATGTAGTATTGGTATTTTTACTAAAAGTAATGGTAAAAAATAAAATAATTTAAAAAAATAATAATAATAATAATAATAATGATGATGATGATGATGATGATGATGACGACGAACACAAAAATGCACAGGCACAGCTATAGGTACACAACACTCAAGACAGGCTTCAACATCCAGCGACCACACTCAGTAATGAACTGATTCTACTGCTGAACTCACCGGTACAGGACCACTGATCTCACCAATACTGAACTACCGAACTCACCGGTACTGAACTGTCTCACGCAGTGCAGCATCGAGACCCCAGACTTCAGCAAAGTCCCCAGTAAAGCCATTTCTGCTCCTACAAAACCCACAACCCCCCACAGAACAGATTACCGTTAAACCTAAAAACAGTCCTGTAGGCACTGATCCCCACACACACACACTTTAACCTTGTACATCTCGGGTCACGACATTGATCTTCATCTTACAGATACAATACGAGCCAGAAGAGTCTTACGGGAAAGACGGAAGGAACGATGGACGAGGTTTTAATCAGGGATGTCCAGGGACATCACTGAAGAGATAAAAACAGAGTTTTATCCTCCAGGAGGAGAAACAGCATGCTGAGAGACGCACCACTGCAGCAGGAGCTTCACCACTTTCAAAATAAAAGTATCAGGCATTTGGCATACGTACTGGTCGACAAAATAAAAGTTCTGCTAAATCTGCCAGAGAAAGTGTGTTGAACAAACTTTGGAGTCTGTAGTTACATTAATCTACATTACATAAAAAGTAGTTACATAAAAAAATAAAGAAACTGCACAGTTTTATTCTGCGATCAGATATGCTGCCATGTTTGTACCTCTGTGGTTAGACGAGCTCCCACATTTTATCTTTCCAATCATCTTTAGAGTTGAAAGCATGCCTGGATTTTATAACTAGCATGAAAAGTGCCCTTTAAAAAGTCTCTATTTGCTCGTCTTATAATTAATAAAAGTACAACCTGAACAGTCTAAACGTGGTTTAAGTGCAAAGATCTGCGAATTGGAGTAATGTGCTCTCTTTTCTTGGTTTTAGTTAGCAGCAACTTTTTGGGAATCCCAGTGAGGAGAGAACTGCAGTAGTCAACCCTGTAGGAAATTACCAAATGAGTTACCAAATTAAAGTTTTACCAAACGGTCCCAAACGGTGGATCAGTCTGGTTCTAGCTTTGTAATCCTTTCTCTGTTGCCTGCTGAGGTATGCTCATCCCTCCACCTGTTCCTCCTGGTAGGTGGAGACTGAGATGGCTCTGTAAGGATCCAGCACCATCTGGGCACACCGCACCATCGTGACCAACAAGAACACACACAGGAGCAGAAAGAAGAAGAGAGCAAAGCCCAAGTCCACATCAATGTCCATCTGGGACGCAGGAGGAGGGAGGTAAATGACTATTCAGATGGTTCTGGACTTTACCATTCAGCAAGAAACAGTCCGTCCATGAAGTTCCTCCAGCTTGGCCTTTCAAACTCCCTTAGAATACCCATGATTTGTTCAGACAAGTCACGTCCAGCTGATAACTACCCATCCTTAGTTTGTTCAAACAGCTCAGGTCACCTTTGGTTCACATTAATAAACTATATGCTTTAAAAGTAAATCCTCTGTATGGCCGCTGCAGACAACTCACCCTGCTGTTTCCAGTCACCTCTGACTACTTCTCTTATCGCAGGTATCAGCGTGTCCACACTGCCCTCTAGGACACCCCACACCCACACCTGGCACCTGCATCACCGATGAATAGTTAAAGAGGAGTTTGGTAACGGTCAGGCCTTTAATGGGATGAGAGAGCCTCCAGGCAGAAACCCTGCCGAGCATCCATCAGCAGAGAGAGTGAAGAGGTGAGCTACAGGAGGGCCCGGAGATGGACAGAGGCCTTCTAGGAACATGGAAATTAAGTAAAGTAGCCCTTATAGTGAACACAGCACAGTGTGAACAGTGTGAAATTCTTACCCTGCATTTAACCCATTCACCATATGAAGCAGCAGGCAGCCAGCGATGCAGTGTCTGGGGAGCAGTGTGTGCGGACGGTACCACAGTGGTGCCACTGGCAATCCTGGGATTCAAACCCACAACCTTCTGATCACAGGGCCAATGCCCTAACCAGCCGCCCCATTAAGGGAGGGAAAAGAGAGAGAGACATGCTGGTCAGTGAAGGAAGGAAATGAGAGAGGGAGCAGGTTAATGTGCCAGAGAGAGAAATAGGAGTTGAAAACTGAACTACACCAATCAGATGCAGATTGGCTCTGTTTGAATGCCACCTGAGAGTAAAGGAACAGGTAAACAATAGGAAACAAAGAAGGGAAGGAGGAAAAGAAAGAAAGACCAAGAGATATATTCATCACATGTGTGTTCTGGCAGTTATGCCAATAAAGCAACATTGATAAACAAAAAAAATAGATTGACATCCATAGATGTTAAGGAATGATGAAAGCAAACTGTGAAACAGTAAACATACCCTACACAATTATTCAGCAATCCCTCTGTGCCAAGCAAAAGGAGAGAGAACTGGAAAGAGAAAAGAAAAGCGAGGGGCTAGGAAGCAGCTGAGAGGGACACAGAGAGATGAGTAAGGGGAAACCTAATACACAGTGGTTAAAGAGATACTTTACAGCACTAACAGAGAGAGGAGCACGGATCACAGACAGGGATGATCGATGAGCTTCTGTTTCATTCATGATCAGAGTGACGCAGTTCCTCAAAACATCGTTCAGGTTGGGTTCGTTTTCAGTATAAGCCACTGCTGCAAAATGTGGTGAGATTCACCAAGTGCTCCCTCACACTACACTGTGGTCCTGAGGACCCAGACAAGATTAGGGCTGAAATCCAAAACAAACTAATACCTCATCAAAAATCTAATTCCAACAAAAACGTGCCACAATTTGATTAGATTATGTTGAATTAGGTTTCATGTCACCAGTGATATCCGGGTATTTCACCCCATCCCCCCACCCCTTTTGTTAATTCCATATAGTATGTAAGTCCATTCTCTCTCTCTCTCTCACACACATACACACCATTTAGAAGGTATAAGTAATGAAGTCTTTAAAATTTGCCAAATGTCAAAAGGTGAAATCGTGTTCAGGTGAAATAAGCATTAAGATAGTAAAATGGTCAAATAAGTAAAAGATACTGTGAGATACTGTTTGATCTGTACTTAATTCATGTTCAACACTGTTTTTCTAAAATTCTTCTTAATGAAAACCCACAACGCTTTTTGACAATATAACAATTTAATACAAAAAGCCAAACATTTCTTTGTCTTGTTTAAGATTTCATATACATATATTTTCCATATATTTGTGAATCTATGTGTAATATATAAACTGCAATTCACATTGTTGTAAAAATCTGGACAAAAAAAACTCCAAAGTGGTTTAAAACAAACAAATACATTAAAACAAACACGTCAGAACACTGCCCTCGCTACGTCTGGAAAAAAGTAACAGCTGACACCAGTTTACACATTTTCCAGTATGTGAATTAGCATTTAAGCAAGCCTTGCACCCAAACGCAAACACATACATTAAAAAGATATTAAAAACAAAGGAGGTTTGGATCAACATGATATCCATAAATTTAAAACAGACTTAAAATACAAGAACCTTTGGGTTACAGAGTGCAGCTGATGTAAAGGAACAAGGAGGACAAAAAGAAACCCATTTAAAATGTCCAGCTGTGGACTGAGCTGTACATCTAACAATGGTGGTATGGACTGTAGGGATATAATCCAAGAAGGTTCAAGGTCATATCTTAAATCAGTTTTTATTTTGAAGATAGATATTTTTAACAAAATGAAAATAAAATAAATGAAGATTATTGTTAATCTGATTAGATAACAGAAATAAATGCTACTCCAAACATCAGGTTCTTCTAGATATTTAGTTAGCAGTGGTATGCTGGTCTCTGACCATACAACAATTAGCTAGTGCCAATTTTGTGGCAACTTTCTGAACTTTAGAAAGAAATTAACTGGGAAAAATAATAGAACCCTGAATGCTTGTCTCATAATTACAACCTAACATCACATTAGCAAACAATGGCTTTAAAAACACTCAATTTCTGCTCATGATTATTGCTTTGCTGTCTTTTTCCTTCTATTCATAAAAAAACACATTACTGTTTAAAACAAAAAGCAAACAAACTACAAACCACATGACCAGAAAATGAGGAAGAGCAACGCTCGCACCCAGAAAAATCGAGAAAGGATGAACAGAACGTGTGTGTATGTCCAAACATGGACATCCAGATATATTATGAATACACTGCATGTCAAAAGTTTGGCGACAGCTATAAAAATTTAAATATCAAAACAATAATAAATTATGGTTTCTTTGTCTTAACACATTTTTTTCATGTATTTCAGGTTTTTCTCTCAGGTCTACTTTTGATGTCTATGTGGTTTATGTACCACAAACAGATCATTTTTACCAGAACATTTTCTAACCATTTCCTTAGAGTTAACAGGGGTTTTGTTGCTGTGCCTTTTGAACTGATCTTTGTTCCAATTGTCCTGTATTGTGCCTCATGAAAAATGCAGTATAGGTGAAACATTCCTGAGTTAAAACCTTGAATGACAGGGCTAAACTGCTGTACTCCAAAATGGTTGGGAATGTGTCACTATGTTGGTTTTTGTGACATCACAAAAAGAATGAATGCAAAACAGGCTGTTTTACTTCTTTCAGCTCTTATTTAAAAACATTTTTCATTGATCGGCCTCGTTAAAACAAAAAGCTGTTCAGATCTTCCTGCACAAGGCAAAATCAGCTCATACAAATACGTGTCATACCCCACCCATTTATCAGCATGTAGATCTGTTTAAACCCCCCAAAACATGAACATGAAGCTGTGTCTCCTCAAAAATGTTTCAGTAAACAGTTGTTTTGTATTTTAAAAGAATATTTGCACCCACACTGTTTTAGAACTTAGAACTAACACTGAAAACATTACTCAAAAAGAATGCTAACTATCCTCAAACCTTTGACAGGCAGTGTGCTTCCATGCTAACAGGGGCATGTCACTATTTACAGAAGGAGCGACCTTCCATAACTGAGCGTGATTCCTTGAGTTTAAAGGGATAGTGCAAAAATTATACTCAACTCTATCAACATGTACCAGGCTCTCACTTCACACCTTCACCTGATCTCAGACACCTCCGAAACTCTACTGTGGTCTGAGATCTGAACCTGTGCACAAATGTGTGTTTGTGTGTGTCTGTGTGTGTCACGGAGAGGTGGGGGGAGGGAAAGTAACTCAGTGTGTCGGACTCGTCGTGCTCAGTTTGTGCACTTGTGCGTATTTTTAAACACAGAGCTGCTTCTGCATTTGAACATGTTCAACTCAAAAACACAGCTGGAGTGGACCTGCCAGTTCAGTTCTACCCTGTGTGCTACCTCCTGTTCGTCTCTCTCTCTTTTTCCTTACATTATGGCTTTAAACAATCCCTCTTGTTGCTCTGTGATCAATAAACTAGAGAAGAGAATCAGTGGACAGAAGAGAGGAAGAGATGGATCACTCGGCAAAAGGAGGGAACATGGGCATTTCTCCAAAATCTTCATTGTTGAAGTTTGCAGACTGATCCAACATGGACAGAACATCCTGGAAGGAAAAAGGGATATTAACTTAAAAAAAAGTTACTATGCATTGGTGTTTATGTGCCTGTGTGCACGCTGTACTCACAGTGAACATCTCCGGTTGGTTATTCTGTATGTGAGGATGTGTGTCTGCATTGCTTTGAGTGTGAGGCTGGTTCTGCCACTGCTGCCACCCTGACTCTGCTGGTCTCGTGGGGAACTGAGACCTCGACTGACTGACATCATCTGAGAGAGACACAGAATTTTCAAAATAGTAGATTTACATTTAAAATGTTGCACTATATTTAACAAATAGTATTTTAAAAAATAACATACAAAAAATGATACTTCACACACTGTGCTGCATAAAAACCTACTTAAACAGGATTAATTATGGTTACTTTGTAAGAAAATCTGCAGTTAGTCAGTACTCCATGTACTCACAGCATAAACTAGACTGCATTTCCGCAGAGAAAATGCAAAGTGTGCTTGCTTAAATGCAGAACACAGTATTAGCGTTGGATCATCGTTAGCATAAATATTAGCATAGCATTAATATATCATTAACCTAGCATTAGTATAGCATTATCATATCATTAGCCTAGCATTAAAATACCATTAGCATAGCATTAACATTAGTATAGCTATAGCATTTGCATAATGTTAGCATTAGCATAGCATTACGCGTTAGACTAGCATTAGCATATTGTTAGCATAGCATTAGTATTAGCATAGCATCAACATGACTGTGTGTGTGTGTGTGAATACTTTTGTCCACATAGTTTTGTATGAGAGCTCTGTCCCAAAACTTATAGTTCAGTTTAAACAGGCGAGTCTTTGGGGGCGTGGCCTGAGGCCTCATATGAAGTTTCATAAGGCTTGGTCACTGTATGGAGCCTGAAAGTCTCTTCTTCTGAAACTGCATTCATTTCAATGGGGTTAAAAATGAATGGAAGTGAATGGGGAAAAAGGGATGAGCGAAAGAAAAGGAAAAGACGAGTGCAGGTCATCACCGACCGCGTTTGTGTGTCAGGGAAGTTGGCCTGAGAAACACAGGTTTGTATGTCACTCCAGTGGGCTTTGCCTGTTAAAGAAGTCAGTTCTGTGTCCCATTTGGTGACAAAACCCAAATGACTCCTGAGTTGTAGTCAGAAGTACGGCTTGTGAGACCCATTCTTAACTACCTGCTTTAGAGTTCCAACTGCAGGTACCATTAGCTTAACCTGAGACGCAATCCAAACAACTCTCCTACTGCTCTTTTGGATTCATTTCTAGGAACAAACATGAGCATGCAAACTACCTAGCTGTTCAGAGGAGGAGGATTGCATTTAGGAGGTTTATTTGCATTGCACATGCCACTCAAGCCGAAGTGGCTGAGTTTGGTGCAGGCCCTAGGGGACATCCGCATTTGAGGAATCTGAAACAAACGCGCCTCCGTTCACAGATTAAAAAGGTTTATATAAACATTACTTAATGGTAAAAAAACAAAACAACCCCCAAAAAAACCCCAAAACAAAACTGCACATACCTGAAACATTTAACCTGTTGCTAAAGGGATGGGAGACCCCTGAGTAGGCTTTTATGTCACTTGCTAAGTAATCATTTGAGTGATGTTTTTAGTCAAGATTTCACAGTTGAAGGCCTACTTACTGTAGCCAGTGGTAGAAGGATTACTGCTGAGCTGAGGGTAGCTTGGTGTATTGGACGGTACATTAATTGCAGCTCCACCCATCTGACCAAAAGACGAAGATGACGAGGGGGGAGGGGCGGAACTGAAGGTTCCCAAGGGAAACTGGGGTGACTGACTCTTCCCTGTATGTCCTCCCACCTGCTGAAGACAAAGACACACACTATCAAAAGAGCCATCAAATCTAGTGAATACACACAAGTTGCTGTGTTTGTAACCTACCTGTGAGCTGAAAGGGGGGCGTGAGGGGGGCCAGGCTCCAGTGGGTGGTGCGCTGCTTGACTGTGCCTGGATGGGGCTTGTGCCATTCACAGCAGGTCCAGAGGGGGCACTCTGGCGGGACATATGTGCCAGGAGCTGACCTGCAGAGGGAGGGGCCTGCGGCATTTGCTGCGCAATCGCTGGTGACCTACAGACAGACAGGCAAACACACAAAAAGGGATTATATTAAAACAACAGTGCAATAAATATGTGGTGGCTGCAAAACAAAAGGAATGACAATGTAGATTTGGTACACAAAGGGATTGCTGGGGTGAGTCTTTGTGTGCTTGCATGCATGTGAGGACATGTGTGTGTGTTTCTCCTAGGTACCTGAAGGGCTCACTTGCACGAGAGGTGGCACCGAATGAAGGAGCTGCCGCGTAAACCTGCTGACCAGGAGGGGGCGCAGTGGATGGCATAGCCTTAGAGTGATCTGGGGGACAAGGTTTAAAAGTATGAAAGGAGAGAACTGTCAGTATGTGTGTGTCTAAGCATGTATGTGTTCTTAGACCTTAATACAACATATCACCATTAAGAAATTCATAAAAGTCCTTACTGGGATCAGCACCTACAACTGCTACTTGCAATGGAACCTAAAGTAGGAAAGAGAGAGACAGAGACAGAGAAAGAGAGAGATCAATACATTCAAAGTCCAATGTCTCTCTCCTTTACCACTAGACACAAATATTTCAGAGTCAGTCTGCAGTATAGTAGAGGGTGTGTTCACCTGAGGAAGAGACACCTGTCCAGCCTCATACATGTCTTCTCTCCCTGCACCTCCCTCCAGCTCTGCCTGCTGCTGCTGCTGCAGCTGCCTATGCGTGAGCAAGAGAGAAAGCGAGAGAGGGAGAGATAAAACAGAAAAGTAAGAATATATTTGATGTCTGTTCTCATAAACCCACCACCAACAAACCATGACAAACCCATCACCTGGCAACCAGCAGTGTTTTCCTGTGACCATGGACTGTACAGAGAGGGACGGCAGAGTTCCTACAATCATGCTGTTAGATCTACTAATCTGTACCCCAACAGAAAGCCAGAAAGAGGGATCACCACGAAGAGGAAAGCGAGAAAGGGAACTAAATAAAGGAGCTAAACGAGGGGAGTCCAGTTCAGCAAGGTCATGGAGATCCACAGCCGCTTTGGGGGAATAACTGCTCTCACCTGGTGGTCATTTGCCCCGGGCTGGAAGCAGTGGGGCAGTTTGGGCTGTTCTGCCCCAGAGGAGGAGGCAGTGCCCCCCTCGGGGAAGACAGAGGGGAGAGGGCATCCTGATTTGGAGCTTTACTGCCACGCAGAACAAAAGGGAGGGATTGGGGGAAAGGAGGGAGAGGACAAGTGGAGATAGGATGGTCAGAGTCGACTTGCACTTTTCTACATAAATGCTTGCGCTCTTTGACACACACACACACACACTACACACTATACACACACACACACTATACACACACACACACTATACAGACACACACTACACACTATACACA
>JBBPCY010000007.1:19610777-19634428 GCA_037974405.1 Brachyalestes nurse | reverse complement strand
CTGGATTTTGACCAATATTTCAAAAGCATGTGGCTTAAAAGGGGTTAAAGATAGAGACTTAATGTAAATTAGAAAAACGTTTTGAAGTGCAGTTTGAAGTGTCTGGGTGCTTGCGTCGCAAGCTTTGCTGCTCGGAAGGTCTGTGGTGGACTAAAGTAATGGGACACTCAGGCGAGGTGAAAGGTTTTTGGCTGATAACTCCGGGGGGTATTGTGGCAAACGAGGGGTCGTTGGAAACGTTTCATCGAGCCCTATCTAGCTGTGACGGGGATTGGTGCTTGCCAGGCTATGCCACTCGTAATGCTCTTTGACTGCCTCCGCACCAGTGACACGAGGCTCGTTTCCAAGGTGAGTAATTTTGGTCTTAAATCAAAGTACTACACGTCTGCTAACTAGTGATAAGGATTACAAATGCTATATTACATTATATTTGTAACTACAGTCTATTTTATTCATGATGACATCTTCTACGACTTTGGCGTTTAGAGGGTTAAGTACATACATAATACTATATACACATGAAAAAATGTGTTAATAATAGGAACAACCCACCACACAGCACGAAATAACCATTTTTATTATGTCTGTGAATCCCTGTTATCTCTTTTTAACTACTAAAACACTTTCCGTCCAATCGCCCCTAACTCACTTCTGCCGTCCAGCATAGAAGTCCTTCCAGGCACAGGGGGAAAAGTGACGTCACATGCAGAACATCAATACATATACTTATAAAACTTATAAGTGTGTTATAAACATGGAGGCACTGATACTGGTACCTAAAATGAACTATAACTTATTACCTTAATGATTGCTATTTCCATTACCATTTACTATACCATACACTAGCGCTGGGCGGTATAGCGGTTCATACTGAAAACCATTTTTTATTATTGTTATGAATTTTTCTTTTACTGCCGTACCAGTTTAAATAGCCTAAAGAACATTCAGAAAGTGGCACAGCTGGAAATTGTTTAAGGGGCCCCTTTTCACTGCTGCACCGCTATGGGAACGGAACTTTTGATCTGAGTGAGCGGTAAAGTCGCAACATGACAGATAAACAGCGTGTGGATTATATGGCGTAAAATATTACTTTTAGGGAGTGCGTTTTTGTGCAATTACTGTATTTTTAGCTTTTTGTGCGTGTAATTTTTCTGAAGACATGCTATTTCTTATCACTGTTTACACTGAATATAGCCGAGATGACAACAAAGAACACTGACTAGGCGTGACTTGATCCTTCCAATGTTTCAGCACAATGTAACAAAAAAATCCATCACCCCTGGCATGTTAGAGAAAGTAAAGAATGTGATGCATTTTTGCCGCATTATAGAGTACTGAAGAGGATGTACAGTAAATGTTCAAAGAGCACCCACGTATAGTGAAATGTGGTAAAAAAAAAATGCCTAAAATGCCTATATTTATAATGTAAAGCCTAAATATGCCCCCAATTATGCTCCCAAAACACTTTAATTTCATTTTAAACTCAGCTTAATGTATTACTCTTAAAGAAAATGTAAAGGTAAACCTGTATCTGTACTGTACAGTTTACACTGAACTCCTGCAGTGCTAGAATGTAAATTCCCCCTGTATAGACTACTGTAATTCATGCACGGGCGTTTTCTTTGGTATGCGCTGTCGTTTTCTTTGGTATAGGCAGAGTAAATACAATAATAAATTCATTTATTTTACAGTAATAAAAATACAGGGCTTTAAGAAGAACAAAATGAAAAACACGAGAACGCTCGAGATGCTCCACGGGGGAAATTCTGGACTGCAGCTGCCAGAGATGCGTCAAAGGGCAGCAGCCAATCAGCAGCAAGGACAGATTGGCTACTTTCAAACCTCCCACCTCTGAGTAAAGCGGTAATTCACCATCCCAAGACGAGCTTTCTTTGTGTTCTCGAAAGTACCAAAAAATTTATAGTTATTTTTTACATAGAAATGTAACTGAATTTACGTTAATATTTATGTTACAAAATTAGTAAATTATATTTTTCTTAATAATATAGCACTAGAATGCATGAAAAATTATATATTGCCACAAAAAAGTAGTGACATCCAGGCCTCGTCCGCTTCGCCCCCTCGTCCTTGTGCTGGGTTGCTAAGCGCCGTGCCCAAACATAGACAACAAGAAGGATATCTGCAGTTTCTGCGATAGTGTGAGGGTTTCAGTGAACAATTATTAGTTCTGTTCGCAGAAAAAAAATGCGATTGGCCCAAAGTCGTGACTGATGAACCGTGTATAAGAGGGGGTTTACTGTACTTCGATTTTAATATGTGGAAACTCCTTCGTAACAGCCTTTGGCAGAAGTTGCGTTTGTGCTTGACTTGAATGTGTGATTCAGGGGCTGAGGTGCTTGTGTATGTGTGAAGCTGATGCGTTTGTGAGTGAAGCAAGAGCAAGTGTATGTGTTCCCATGCGTGTTGTTGCAAAACATGAGCCTTATACATCCACTGCAGGAAACAATCTGTTATAATGCAGACTTTGGGGAAGACTAGTCACTGATCCTGAATTAGTATCTTGTTCTTCAGCTCCCTTCTGCCACAGAACAGGCCTATTTTTTACTTCCTTCTGATCAACAGCCGCATGGTTCTCAGCAGGAAAGTGACGAAAAACTGCACAATGGTTGCACAACTTGCCCAAGCTAAAAACAGGCAGAATACTTCTGAGCATTCATCATTTACGGTATGACACAATTAATCAGATCTCACTTATGAGTCAAATCCAGGAATTCTGGATGGTACATCCAAAATCTCTATATCATGTATTTGATTAACATGTGCACTCATGCTTACATCATTCGTGCTTATATGTGTCACGTATTCTCTAATTTCTAATAAAAAGTCGTATGTAAAGCATTCCTTTGGTATGTGTACAAACACTGGTCAGCCACAACATTAAAACCATCTGCCTTATTGCGTAGGCCTCCCCATGCTACCAAAACGGATCTGTACTGAGGCATGGATAGTAGGGCTGCACAATTAATTGAATTTTAATTGCGATCACGATTTTGGCTGCCATGATTAAATTAAGATGATCGTCGGTGATATTAACATTTGAATAGCGGGCTCTGCTGCATATCAAATCATGTATCAACCAATATTCAGCTAAACAACAGGGGGCGTACGAAAGATTAGGGCTTCATTAAGCTGCCTAAAAAATTGAGTGTGTGCGTGCATGTGAGTGTGAATGTATGTGCGTGTGTGTGTGCATGTGCGGGTTAGCCCTTTGTTTTGGGTAAATTTTATTTTATTATTTAGTTTTTTTTTCAGTTTCATTTTGAACTGAATGCCTTGTTCACTTACTGTTTGTTTAAAATAGAAAGTGCAATGAAAATGTTTTACCTAAAATAATCATTGTAATTAATAATTCCAATTTTGCTGTGCTAATAAAGCATGGTACAAAAGTATGGGACTTGACAATACAGATGTTATTCATGGTCTTTTAAACATCTTGAAGAAAGAGAAAGAGATCGGCTCCCAGTCTTACAGATAATGTAACAGCAAAAGGAACTAAAATGGGCAAAGGAATCGAGCAGCAGTATCTGATTCTAGGCCAGCAGCTCCCTGTATTCGAGATTGTGCAGAGTCTGATCTCTGAATAGTTGTAGGAACTATCCCTGTCAATGAACCCTCTGAGAGGACAGGCTCACTAGCAACATTAGATCCATTGTTCAGTTCCACACACACAGATATGGACTGGAATCCATCACGAGACACTCACCCCCACACTACATCAGATGGCTGTTGCAGAAAAAGCCTGTCTAGGGGACATATAACAGATTTTAGAGAGTAAGCGATAACGCTGGATTTTTCCCTTTTACACACTGCTCCTGGGATCAGAAATCTTGCTCTGAGGTGACTGATGTACAGGCTAAAGACCATCCTTGAAGCACCTTTCACACATTAATGTAGGTATTTAACAGTAATGAAAAAGGAAGAGGTTAAGTGTAAATGCAAACCAGAGTCAAAATCCTGGTAAGGCTGAAACAGCAACCAGCAGGGCTCATGTGTGAATGGCAACTGATAAATTACTGGGAAATACAGTGAAAAGAAACATTTCTAGGATTATTTAATTCCAAAGTTATTGGAAGTGCACTGATTCAACAGTGATGTGGCAAAAATCTAGACTGCCATGAGTCCCATGAGTGGTGGTTTCTGCACAAAAGCGACACAGTATGGCTGTCAAAGCAAAACGTTTGTGTGACACATTTGTTTTTTGGGGTGTTTGCAGTTTTTAGTAGAGAAAAGGTAATGCTAAACATTCATGCTGAGAACATCACATCCTGTTTACCAGGATTTTAATGCATGAACACATCAGTCCCAATAAAATATAATTTAAGGGCAGCGTGTGTTAATGACACTAAGTTCAAACAAAATTGCTAAAAGTATCCCAATATTGTTGTGGGTTTTATGTGTGAAAAGTAGCACTGTCCCAAATACCAATTCAGAAACTTTACATACTCACTGGTGTTTCCAAATGAGAACACCCTGTACTGGTATTTAGGTTACAATATAGACTTGAATATCATCTTAATGAATAGAACATCAGCATAACAAGTCTTCAGTCAACCAGGGATTTCAAGCTAAAGTCCTGTATGGGGCCAGTACTAGCACTGGTTAATGGTTTCCCACTTTTTAATTTAAGAATCTAAGAATAATCTCCAGATACTATAGTAAGACACTGACAGTCAATAATGAGGAGGGTGACAAAAATTCACTGAGATTATTTTTATTTTAAAGGCAGGAAATTATTATATTTTTCACCAGCTGACCTTCGGATGTTCACAATTTTACAAGCTGATAACGCTACTTATTTATTCCTCTCGGGCTCTTAAATTTTTCACTGTACTGCTCTTACTACTTTACTTCCACTTCCTTGTCTTCATCCTTTAATCAATTCTTACTTTATCTTTAATATTGCACTGCAAGGCAAACTTTGGACAAAAATATGTGACTTCTCTTTTGAGGAGCTCAGAACTGTGCGTTGTCTGCACCCTGGTCAAGGTCACTGTACCTGCAGGGCTGTGCAATATAGCATAAAATGTATATTGCAATATAAATCGAACCATAGACATTATATAGCGCGGTATATCATTTGATCTGTACATTTAAATGTAACTGTTTTTGAAAGGGTAACATATGTCCATAGCAAAGGCATTGCTGAACTTACCTTAATTTTACCAAAAATAGGCAGATATACCAAATATAGTCTACACAACCAAATCAGAACAATTTAGGATCAGCTTTTTTTGCATGGATATGGGAAAGGCTGCTTATCAAAATGCTGTGTGTGTGTGTGACTTTGTATGTGTGTGACTGTGTGTGTGTGTGTGTGTGTGTGTGTGTCATTTCTCTCTCCCTGGCACATATACGCCCGAATAATTTTGGCCACCAAAATAGATTCACAGTGCCTCTTAATAGACAAAGGTATTGGGACGTAACGCTGTTCAGGTAGAGTGTCCCAATAATTTTTCTCCCCTCTCTATCATACAGGAAATAGCGTCTCGTTTTAGTCAACAAAAAAGAAAAGACATTTTAGCGTAGTTTTTATTTTGTAAACCACATTTAGTCTAATTCTTATTCGTCAACAATATTACATTTTATATCTTATTATGGTTATCGTCACATGACTAGCATTTACGTTGCGTCTTGTTTTTGTCACGTGATAAACGTTCATTGACCACTCTTTTTAACGAGCTGCTCCTCCGTGCTCCTCTCTGCTCTCGCCCGTTTTCCAAAACTAATGCCTCGTGCTGCAAGTAGACGTGGTTCCGCGCAGGTGACACGACTTTGTCATTTTCGCAAGGAGCGGATATTTCTGCGGTAGGCCGGTATAATCAAAATCTCTCTTGCTGGCTAAATTTATATCGCATACCGTCTATACCGTTTATACCGCACAGTACTATGTACCTGCGTCTTTTTTCATCACACACTGTTATACACACTGTTAAAGTAGTTTTTTTGAAAGTTTTGGGGTGGTCACATGATTCTTGAGCAATGTTAGTGGTAACAGTAAACGCAAACACAAATAATAATTTACCATTTACTTGTCAAGGGGCAAAGTTGTGCCATGAATGTAACATTTATTAGTGCAGCGAGTTGTTTAGTCATACTGCTGTGTGATTGCTAATCAAAGGATATCCACTACGGCAGACTAAACTACACCACTGTGTTTGATCAATAAGGGTTTTCCAGCCACCCCCCAGTAGCTATTCAGTTATTAATACATCACAGGTGATTTGTTCAGGCAATGTGTAGTATGTGTAATACATTACTAGGAGCTACAGCAGAACTCCTAGTAATGGGTGGTGTTGATCTAGTGGGTAGGATTCTTGCCTCTGGACCAAGCGGTCATGGGTTCGAATCCTACCTTCAGCATGCCACCACTGTATGGTAAACCACTGTAGTTAGGGAATGGAAGATGCTTTGGATAAAAGCATCTGCTAAATGCTGTAAATTTAAATGTAACTCTCATAGAAGCTTCAGTGTATATTCAGGTATATTTTGATGTAGATCATTTTAGATTTGATTCTGTAATCAATTATCAAGGCGTGAACACTGACAAAAAAATAGGTTGAGATTCAAAGAAAAGGTAATCATAGGGCACCAGCTGTAGTGCCCCACTCTCCTGCAGTTCATGTTTGCTTGAGACCAAAGGGACAAGTGGTTACTCAGTCATTTGTAGTAAAATCATTATCACTCCAACCTTTGATCGCAGACAGGACTTTCCTTTGTGTGACTCTCATGCATCAGGTGAGAGCCAAATTGACTCAGATATAGGAGCTATGATGATAGATTCATGGATCAAGAAGTAATACAATGTACCTGCTGCAACCCAGGGGTGGGTTGTTTTTGTCGAAATGCCTGCAATTTGAACTGATGTGTAAAAATATTGCATCTTAAGTCTGCTGCATGTGGTAAGCTGATAAACAAGCGAACACAGCATCAGAGTGTAAGAAAATAACTACGTAACTGATGCAATTACTGAGGGTTTGACAAAACAAGGTGCAAACACTGTTGACAGTCCTTTAGTTCTTAATTTTCTGAGTGGAGACCAACTCCAGCCATGTGACTAGCATGAAAATATTAAATGTCTGACAGATGTACTAATGAGGGGCTGAAGGCACTTAGCTTTATAGATTCAAGATCAAAGCCATTTTATGCACAAAATTAATTATTTAGCACAATGCAGCGTAACAATACATTTCAGTATCAATATCTCACTACCTCGAACAAAACAGAATTGGCACCCACCCTGAAACAAATGACTCTCAGTATTGTGAAACCTTAAAGAATTCTGATCCATTTATTAATTTTATTTGTATTGCGTCCATTTGCTGGGCAGGCCAATAGACAGATCCCAGACCATCTTCCTGACAAGAAGCTCATGTCAACCTCCTCGTTTTCAACAGGGTTTGACTTGTATCTTGATGAGCTTCCACACAAGAGCAAGCAATACAGTAAAAGACAAAACTCAAAGTATTTGTTGACGAATGAGAATCTATGCATCATGTAAGTAAATGGTGTTAGTAATGATGCTGTATATTCTTACTACCTTAAGATACAGCAACATGAGTGTAACAACCATGTCTTATTAATACTTTATTCTGATATTTTTTCAGGTAAAATGAATTAACTTTATTTCAAAATCTGAATGTCTCGTTAAATATACTTGGCTCAACTGATTACTGAATGCATCACCATGTCCAAGTCAGAGATAAGTTTACAAATAAGTAACTTCTCTGTCGCCTAGCATGACCCTAAACCTACGTGAGTGCACACACTCAGATAAGAACGCTGTCAGCCCATACTTTAGCTCAGTCCAGCTCTTTTCCCAATGACAGCCTGCATGCTGCCCTCTGATTGGCTATTCCAGGTCATGTGACACCACTCTGGCCATTCTCTTCTAGACCTATCACAGAAAGAGAAAATGTGAGTGTGTGTTTTTTCCTTCTTACTGAACGAAAGATAGTGAGATAGTGGATACAGGACTGGAGCATTAAATTAAAGTTCTGTAGTTTTTCTGTCAGGTAAAGTTAATTTTTTTCTTAATCACATATAAATGTGCTTTCTGTTCATTCATTAACCCAAACTGTCTTTGAACTTTGTAAATGTGTGTGTTAATATATGTGTCGCAAAACGTGTCCGCTGGCACATTTTGTACAGTAAGCATGACAGCTGTCCAGACTCATGACTCACACACAATCATCTACAAATGCGTTTACTCCCATATTTCCGGGGCTCTCTCTCTCAACACACAAGCGCAGAAATGATGCCTTATGTTAGTCACGTCTGATTCATTTGTCCCTTCTCAGTTGCTGCTCAGAAATAAAACTAGAAATCTTTTTTGTCCTAATGAACCACTCTGTGAAATATTCTGAAATATTCACTGAGGTCAAACGCAGAAAGTTCTAAGATGGTCCTCTCATCCGCATCACCTAAAATGACAGAGACAAACACCCAGTCCTGGGTTCATTCATTTAAAATATCTACACTTACCCCACACAGACATTTTAGCACAACTTCTATTCATAATGTAATTCGTGTTTTAAATATACTTTGCACATTTAAAGCTTAGACCAGTGAAAGAGAATGTCTTGTGTGCCTCTTAAACGATTAGTTCGTTGAAATATAATCAGACTGATGATTCATCCGAACTGTCTCTGAAAGATCACAGGCACACAGGATTGTTAAAGGCTGCTTATCATGGAAGAAATGAAAGATAAGTGATCAGATTAATTAATCAAATCAATAATTGATTAATCATTTATTTTCATGGTATTATTTTGTAAGAGTGTTCCACAGGGGAAAATTAATGCAGGGAAAAGAGAGTTATTAACAGCAGAAAAATGGTGAAAACATTAACATAAATTGCCTGTACTTTAAAACATCTCAGACAGTATACTGTTACTGCAATAAGTAACGGCATTGTATGTAATTACTTACGTAATACAGCAGCCTATGTATAGGCAATATATATATATATATATAAAACTGTGCAGAATTCTTGTAGCTTATTCACATAATTAATCAGAAAAAAGGTCAAACAGCGACTGTTTGTGAATCTACTACTATCTGAAGATAAACCGGGGTCAGACTTCTAATCAGTCTGTCAGTAAACCTATCAGTTTCACCTCAAATACACTGAACTGCAGCAGGACCCAAATTAAATCATACCAGACGTGTCTGTATTGAATGTGTCTGTGTGACCAAATATTTGTAGAACACAGAGAGATGTTTGTGATCCTGTACTTCAGTCATTTGCTGTCCTATAACTACTATGTACTAGTGTATTTGCATGTGAGGTCGCAATTACAGTGTGGTTGGTTGACTTTGCTATTAGTATTAAGGGCAGCTGAATCAACAGTTTTGGAACCTGTGTATGTGTGTGTGGTCTGAAAAAAGCTGCATATACACTCCACGTAGAGTTCATCTGTCATGAAACACTCCTGTCATCCAGTTACTCACTTGTATGTTTCAGTCTTATAATCTCTGGACAAATGTTTAGTGTACAGAACCTGACTTTGTTCACGTATTTGACTTGCACAATGCCTGATATCCCATTCTAAAGCAGATGAGAATATGACAATATATGAAATTAAAAACCAAACCCATGTCCTTCAGTTAAAGGAACCAAAGTAGTTCTCTCTGATGGATCCACAAACATAATAGGGGCTCAGTTTTAGAAAAGTAATAAAGTTTTACCAGAAATAAAGCTATGAACAGTTTAGGACACCTACCACACACAAATCTTACATTTAAATGTACACGTTTGTAATTGTCTTACTGAGTGGAAGTAAGACAATGTTATTGTAACAAGTGACGACATTGTATGTAATTAACTTACTTATGTAATGAAGTAGTCTATGTATGTAATTGCCTATCTAAATAAAATGATGTATGTATGCAATTACTCATGTAATAAAGTAACTTTAATGTAATAAGTCGACGATTAAAAAGTGTCGTTTCACTCTATTTCTCAGGGTCTGAAGTGAACAGTGAATAAAAGTTGTGTGTAATAGAGACACAGTAACACAGTAACACAGTTAATGGTGTTTTCACACATCAAAGTCTTCACTAATGAGGACTTATAAAGTGTCAAAACTCCCAAAAAAACACTTTCAAACCTCCCAAACCACATTAAAACACCACAAATATAACGGAACTGTATGAAAACGTTACTCACTTTGGTCTCGACTGTGCTGTCGGTGGTCCACGGTGAGAAACACGTGTGAGGGTGGTCGGTACAGGCTCTGTCGGAGTGTCCGGGTCCGGAGCTCGACTCTCCGAGGGGGGAAGAGAGGTTCTCTCGGGGGTCCGTTCGGTGGATTCAAGGTCTTGTCTGACCGGTTCTGTCGCCTGCCCTCATCTCCGTTCCCGGGTAAAAGAGGAAAACGCTCTCCTCCAGGGCTGGCGGCTCTGGCTCGGCTAGCACTGGGTCGTGTACCCGTTACAGAGAAAATACAAGAGTTTGGAAAGTTAGCTTAGCTTCTTTTTTACTCTTTCTCCGTGAGGCTTTACTTAACTATCGTTGACCTTACTTCACTCTTTTTGGGTGACGCCTGTTACCCTGTTTAAAAACAGGGCTCGACCCTTTCTCCTTTATTTACACCCCTCTTTTCCGTTATTTTTTTATCTGAGGTAAAGAAAAGTGAGCCGTTAGCACAATAGGCACGGAGAGCAGGACTGGCGGGGTCCGACTCCGGATCGAATCAGCTCTTTTGAACCGAATCGTTTCAGGCACCAGTCCAACCTACTTGATTGAACAAGTGCGAAGTTCAGCTTCGAGACTTTGGATCGACTTTGAAAATATGAAAAACAGTTACAAATTACATTACCTTTCCATGTATAGTAATGTTAAACTATCGATAGTTTACTGTGTTTAAAAAATGCGACTATGAAACTTTGAAAGAACAAAAAGTAAAAGAAGAGGTTTTCAGCGTTCCATCTGCATTTGCATGTCTCTCATTATTTGTTGTGATATTTTCTACAGTGAAATAAAATCCATTCTGGCCATAAACAATTGATCCAGTGATAAAATCAGTTGATTCAATTGTTCAATTCATTGAATCACCTTTAGTGAATCATTTTGTTAGATTGAATCGAGCACTGGGAGGAGTGCAGCACGTGAGATAGAACTACGGTGCGTATCTTAAAGACTTTCTTTCCCACCCGTATTTAGGTAAGCCCACCTCTCGGGCGGTACTATATTTACATTTACGGTATTTGGCAGACGCCCTTTTCCAGAGCGACTAGCAGTCATTAGCTACAGGGACAGTCCCCCTGGAGGGTTAAGTGTCTTGCTCAAGGGCACAATGGTATAAAGTGGGTTGTGAACCTGCAACTTTGTGGTCATCAGGAAAAAAGACAACTAAATTGACATATTTGATTTAAACATTAAGATTAAACAGGTAAGATGTTAGCAACCTGAAATCAAAATTGACCTTTTTTTATTGACCTGTATCTAAAGCAATAGAACATGAGAGGGAGTGTGTTATCACCAGTAACAGGAAGGCTGAGATGTCTCAGAAGCAGGCACAAACTAAAGACGACTTCAAGCGTTCTATTGCTTCTATACGACAGTTTTACAAAATAAAGAAAACATGCAAAACCATTTTGCTCCAGTAGTTTTATCGACAAATCTGGGTTTGCCAGGAGAATGCTGCCAATGGTTTTAGTGCATTTAGTATATTTACAGCATTTAATGGTTTGTATAGTAAAGTTTGGTGGAGGAGGAATAATGGGCTTGGGCTAGGCCCCTTAGTTCCAACGCTAATGCTACAGAATACAAAGACATTTTAAATAATTAAATGCTTACAACTTTGTAACAACAACTTTGTATGGGGAAGGTGATTTTCTGTTGCAGCATGTCAAAGAATGGGTTGACAAGTGGCCTACACAGACCCTAACCTCAACACAATTATATACCTTTGACCTGAATTGGAATGCTAATTAAGAGCCAAGCATTCTCGACCAGCATCAGTGCCAAAGTTTACAACGCTCTTTGGACTGAATGGGCACAAATTCAAAATCTCATGGAAAGCCTTCCCAGAAAAGTGGTGGCTGCTGTGGTTTTAAAAGGATGGGTGTGGAGAGGGAGACTCTGTATTAATGTCCATGGGTTTATAATGGGGTGTCTAACATCATATGTGTCTAAAAAGCTCACGTTAAAATGCCATTATAATGTTAAAGGAATGGCCAGATTTGATTGGTGAGTTGTTGTGATTGCTGCCACAAACTGCCCCACAGACTACATTAGTGGCATTGCATTACAACAATCTTGGGTGAGTTTTTTGCTAGATCTTCCCGTTAAAGTTGCCTATAAATTCACACACACAAAACACACACACACACACACACACTCACACACACATTTGTGCACACATATTCTCCAGACTTTATATCACATTTGTATTTTATTAAATTAGAAAGAAAGACTTGATCAAAAATTAGTCAATAAATAAGAAATAAATATCATAATACATAGTTCATTAATTATTCAGTTACAAAGCCATAGATATGCTTAAATGGATTTCTTTAAAAAAAGACACTCTAAAATTAAGACATTGCATTTCAACCAACCTAAAACGTGCATTTACAGCCATATTTTAAAAATATATATAAATTAATCAATAAATAAAAATAGTTCAAGTATTAAAACTTACCCAAAAAAACCCTTCTCAACCCATGTCCCATACTTCAAGAAAAAGTAGAAATTTTAATTCAAAAGATGTTTTTAAAAGATTTTTGCTATAATAATAATAACAACAATAATAACAATAATAATAATAATAATGTTAGTGATTATTATTTTAATGTAAACTTTACTCATTTTTCTTTTTTCCCACTTTTTTGATTCTTCTTGTTTATTTACACCTGATAAAGAGAGCTAAACAATTCTCTTTCTTTATTCATTTCATTATTTATGATCTCTGTAGACATATCAATGTCCATGAGCTGTGGTGAGTGTGACTCACATTTATTTAATACATGTTGCTTTCTTTTTCATTTTTCATATTTAATTATGTGTGGTAGTGTGTATGTATGCATATGTTTGATTTATGTACATAGTCTTTTACATAGACATACTTCGTCCTTTTACATACACATGATCCATTTTCACATTTAATGTGTGTTTGTGTGTGTGTGTGTGTGTGTGTGTGTGTGTGTATGTGTGCGTGTGTGAGAGTGTAGAATGTATGATGAATGACCCGGTCATCTCTGAACTCCACACTTGAGTTTACTGCATGAACCACTGTTAACATCACAGCTTCCTCCAACCTGTGTGAGAGAAAGAGAGAGAAAGAGAAAAGGCAGGGACAGAGAGAGAAAGGAATGAGAACAAGACACAGAGAGGTTTATAGAGGCTGATTAATAGAGAGAAGTGATTTGGTTTTTAACCCCATGTCTGCCTGACCAGTGTCTGACCCCCTGTGTGTTTCATTCAGACCAGTTCACCATCACCCCAGTGCTCGGTTCCCTTTAGCAACAGGAGAATCGGCCAGTCACTCTAATCTCGGACCAGTTTTACAGTTGCTTCAATGCTGAATATATCCAGAGGATCTTGTCCTATATCAGCATGAAAATACGGAGCCAAAGCCCAAACTCTCACCCCACCTAAAGTCCTTAAGAGAAGAGGATCATCCTTATGAATATGAAGGACCACAAACATAAAGTCTCAACCAAAAACAAAAAAAGCGTTCAAATGCAAGAAAGGCATGACAAATTAGACAATTCATTTCATTATGTGTTCTGATTGGAGAAATGTCCATTTCTTTGAATTAAATATTAAGTCACTCATGCTAGATGTGGCTAATTTTCATTACAGTCATGATGTAAAGCTGTAGTCAGGAATCGTTCATTCAAATATTAGAAAAAAATAAACAAGTCATTCACAGGCCAAAAGCAAAGCATTAAATAATGTACCTTTCTTTTAAAAAACGCCGATTGAGGAACATCAGGAACTAAAATGTGTTCATGTTTCTAATGGCATTTCATTTCATTACACATATACTCATTCACACACATTTACATCCACAGTGACCATGCAGCTGAACACAGTGAAGCCCAAGACTGCTGCTGTGTGTATATGTGACTATGCGTGTGGGTATGTGTGTTTGGATATGTGTATATGTGTGAGTGTGTGTGTGTGTGTGTGTGTGTGTTTGTGTGCTTTTGGCAAGCAAACTGTCACCCAACATGCAGCACTCTCTTTTGGTCCAACACAGGAATTCTGGGATTTCTTTGAGAACAGTATTAGGGGAATTAGGAAAATTTCCATCAATTCCTTATTGAAAATAATGCTGAAAGCTGTTTCTTTCACAGTTAAACAAATTGGTTATATGTTTTCTTTCCCATAATTCCTGCTTGTTTTCTCCAGTGAACACACCCCGTGTGCTACTGTAAGTACCACAAACCTGTACTGTACCTTAACTGACAGAGAAAAAGAAACTGAGACAATAACAGAAAATGAAGGATGAAAAGAGAGAGTGAGTGAGAGAGAGAGAAAGAAAGAAAGTGTGAGACAGAAAGATAGAATCTGAAGGAAAAGCTGTTTGTATAGTATCATGCTTTAAATAAATACGATTCAGAAGAGAACATCTCATCTAGGTTACACACAATCTCACACACTCACATTCACGCCGACGCATCCCAAATAAAGAGCGTATAAGTGGGCATCATCCCCCCACATCATCAAAAGACCACAAAACAATTTGCTAACTGATCAAAAACAAACTGTTAAATGCAACATTTTTTAGTTCATACAGAGAAAGAAAAAACGGAGAGAGAGAAAGAGCAATACATATAGAGGAAGATAGGAAGAGAGGAGAGAGGAAAGATATAGAGAGAGACTGAGAAAGAAGGGAGTAGAAGGTAAAAGTTGAGGTTGGTCATCATATGTGAGTCATCAAACCTCATCGCACAGCAACTGATCAGATTGCAAAGAGATCAATAAAATCACAATGCACTAGACTCAGTCCATTGTAGCCACGGTAACACAGCATGCATCCCAGCGCATGGCTGGTCGCCACGGCAACCCAAACACAGGCAGTCGCCACGGCAACCCAAACACAGGCCAATAAACTTACTACAAGTGAGAGATGTAAGGGAAGGGCATTATCTGTTGCTAGGCAACTGTAGGCATGCCATAGCGATGGGACCTCCCACGATATACGGTGTGCCATGTGGACCTTTGGATGTGATTTGTAGATTTCAGGGAAAGAACACAGAAAAAAAGTTGACATTTGTGAATATTTCTAAAATGGAGGCTATACAGCGTGCATAAATGCTAACTGTGACACTTCTCTAATTTTCCAGCTGAACACAATCTGCCTGTGGAGTTGCCTCATCTTCCTGTTTTGAGGCATTGATTTGATTGATCTTAAGACTTATTAATTAGTAAACACATAAACAAAAAATGCAAACTGGCCAATTTGCTCTTTACTTATCAGAGTGAGCAATGAAAGCTTTGACCACTGGTGAGTCCTTGGTGTGTCCTTTAATGAGTTTCAAAGCATTTTACCTCAGATAATCAAACTTCCATTAACTATCTACACTAATTAAGCTTTGTTGTGAGCTGCTGTGTTCATGTCTTTTCACTCAGTTTTCCCTGTCTCTCATCTGGAGCGAACTTGTTGACAGCCTGTGTGTCTTGCCAACTGCCTTACTGACTGGCATCATGAGCGGTGAGTCCAATATGAGCAGTTATCTATAAGCAATTTAGCACCACTCAAATTGGCAGACATGCTTCAACTGGTAACACTATACAGATGGCCAGAATCATACAGATTATCAGGATAATTCAAACTATCCGCAGTAATTAAATGGTTAGTATCACTGAATTGACCAACACCATACCAGAGAGACAGTATTAGTCACAACTTGCTGCTGAACCAAACTGCACATCAGTATCAGATCTGCACCAACTGTAACTTTAAAAACTGCACTATTTTTCTCTGCCTTCTTTTAAATATTTGCACTCCTATTGCACTTAAAATTTTCTTTGTATTTTTCTATGTCTTCCATCATTTTATTCTAATTTATTCTATTTAATTTTTGATTATATTTGATTATATTCCTGTTAATGACCTTTAAATAAACTTGAACTTGAACCTGACCACCGCCTGGACCCTTGTTGGCTTTGAAATATTCTCCTTTTTCTTCTCACCACTGGCTGCCTCTCTGTTCCACTATTCTATTGTGCTCCAGTCCTTTCTCCTACTCTCTCCTCACTGCTCCCCTCCTACTCTCACCTGTCTCTCAGGTGCTGTCTTGTCTCAGTATGGCCTGTTCGCGTCTTTTGGTCTCTTCAGCTGAACTTTGAGCCGCTTCATTCCGATCTGAAAGCCATTCATGGCCTGGATAGCAGTCTGAGCACTCATGGGGTTATCAAAGCTTACGAAACCTGAAAGAGAGAGAAATACAGAAAGAAAGAGAGAGAGAGAGAGAGGTGGGAACTGAGTGTATGATACACATGTAAACATTTGTAAAATATTATATGACAGCTTTCTGCTGTGTTTACCAAAACACTTGCTCTGATTGGTGGCCCTGTCCACAAACACTTTAGCAGAGATGACATTTCCAAACGGCAGAAACATCTGCAGCAGTTCAGAGTCTGTGAACTCCTGGGGTAAGTGATAAATGAAGATATTACATCCCTCAGGACCTGGAAGGTTATAGATGGGAACGGAAGCAGCATGTCAGAGAACTGATACATTTCAAAAGATTTTTGTTTAATTCAGTAAATTCCACAATAAATTAGACAAAAAGTTATCTGAAAGCTAAAGCGAATAAATGCACTTATTGTTCAGCACTGTCAACAGAAGGCACTGGTTAAACATTTTTGATAGGAGAATCGCAAACATAAAACTTTCTTACAGTAAATAACATCACCTTCTCGTTGCTGCTGCTGTTGCTGCTGCTGAGGGACCAGCGTGGCTTGCTGTGGATATGGTGGGCTGATCAAACCGTAAGCAGCAGGGTAGGCCGCTGTGGAGAGGGGACAGAAGAGTGATGAAGGAAAGAATAAAGTACTGGAATAAAGTCTAACACACAGAACAGAGAGGCTGTCTTTGAAAACACAACAATATAGGGAGGCTATACCTGTATAGTGCTGCATCCCAGCATAAGCCTGCTGGAGAGGATCCAACAAACCAGCTGAACTCTGAGCTAAAGTGAATAAAGGACAGTATTTTACACATTGCAACCCTGTTTTAAGAATGAACAATATCATAATAATGCTCTTTTTGATGCTCTTTAATGGTAGTGAATGTAACACCATTCACAACTATTATCATTTAAAGGCAGCATGAACTTAAACTGAGAAACAACAAACATACAGACAAACAAATAAATAAACAAATGAAAAAACAAATAAATCAAATAGCCATTTGAGGCAATCACAGGGGTCAAAGCAAAACAAAGCCCACAAGGCTAAAAAGTACAGTTAAGCTTAGATTTGACTTCAGAACCCTCTATCAAGCTTTACTAAAACTAGACTCTGTGAAATCTTATTTTATAAAACTAAGATCCAACCTGGGAGCACTATTTAGCATATTAGAGCCGTATTAGCCACAAATATTAAATGTTTCAAAATTATCATCAGCCTTCAGACTCTTAAGTAATGACACTCTTGCCTGAGCCAAGACTCGAACCTTTTTTCCTTTATGTCCCACACTTGATGTTTGAGCTTGTTTAATGACCAGTATTTTATTATGGTTGTGTATTTTTTTATTTATGTGATTATAGTTATTGATAACATTTCCCTTTTAGGTCAGTCATGTATGAATGGCTACATGCTGAAAATGGGACATTCAAGAGGCTGAATTGAATATTGGCTTACATTTGCATATAAACCGCTAGGCCAACTGTATCTCAAACGTTTTCTTGTTGGTTGTGTGAACAACAGGCCACAAAATTTGAGAACCCCTGTTCTATGAAAAAAATTCTTCTATATTTTACTGTCACAAGTAGCATTGCTGTATTTCTTAGTGTCTCAAAATTTGTTTGACATCCAAAGCATCCAAAGAATCAGATTAAACTGAGCTAAAAAATAAAGAAAGAGAGAGAAAACACTACAAAGTAAAAGAAAGAAAATAAGAAGCATCACTGTTTTTTACATTGACAAAACGTATGATATTTTAATATGCCGATATTTCTACTCTACAGACCACAATAATTATGCAAGCTGCAGCTCACCATGATACGGGTGAATGCCGTTGGTGTAGATTGTTTCAGATCCTGGCTGCCCATTGGCTTGCACAGGCACAGGACTGTAACCATTGACTCCGACTGGTGCAGGCAGGGCAGGCACAGGTGTTGCTGCAATGGTAGGTGGTGTGTTGGTGCCTACAAATGTTCAACAATGAAGCAAAAAAAAATATTGTGATTTTTAATACTTCTGGACCAACTGCTATACAGTATGCAGCTCTTTAGACAGAGCAGGGCCGTAATAACACAGTGGGTGTCGGTGTTTTAATGTAATGATAATGTGCAGCTTCTTACAACTATCCAACACCATCAACAAAATGCACCCCCCACCAACAAACAAAATTGCCCCCTCCTGTGCGGCTGACAACATAAACTCCACTGATGGGCCTCGGAGTTGTCATGACCTGCTCTGTCTACAGGTGGGCTTGTTCTTTACCTGAGGAAGGTGTGATTGGTGTGATGGGCGTGGCTATGATGCCATTGCCATTGAGGGCTGCCATCTGCTGCATCTGCACTGCAGCAACCGTCGCTATGGGTGACAAGTAAGCAGACTGTGCAACCAGGGTCTGCTGCTGAACCAGCTGAGATACAGAGAGATACAGAGAGAGGGAGAAAGGAAACGAGAAAAAAGCAAGGAAGTGAGCAAAAGAACCACAGGACTGAGAGAAAGAGCCCCAGCAACATAACCCATTTTAATCTATTTCTGAGATGATAAAACTCCTGATTTAATCACTGAGTGTGCGTGTCTGTTGTTGGACAGAACTCATGCTGGCTGCTGTCTGACCTGTTTAATCTAACACTCAAAGATAGAAGCCTGGCACATACTCCCTGTGGCAGAGACAAGACAGGAATACAAGCTCACAGTACACCTGACTATTGACTTTGTATGGACATTACATTAATATAAACACTATTTTCCAGCTTATGGCCTGTGTGTAAGCTGATGAATAGAGTGTGTGTGTGTGGTGGATAATAAATTGCACATAAACAGATGGGCAATAGTCTGTAATAGTACACCTATAGAGTGGATCGGTAGGGTAGGTTAAGCACATAAAGTGGCCAGCTATAATATAGAACACCCTAAGTGCACTAGGAATGTATTAATACTCACAGCTTGTGTGTAAGCATTGTAGGCCCCCAGGTTGAGGGTCATGGGACTGAAGACAGTCAGCTGTGAGGCTACCTGCTGCATGCGGCGCAGCCCTCGCTCTTTCTCTGTGTCTGCAAACTTCACCACCAAACTGGAAGATGCTCCCTACAGAGAGAGAGAGAGAGAGAGCGAGAGAGAGAGAGAGAGAGAGAAAGAGTCAGCCATGAAGTAGAAATGAAAAGAAAAGGAGGAGTAACAGACAGATTACAACAGCCATGAAGTAATAAAGTGGCTCTGAATATCATGCAACGGGATGTTTGTTTTTTCCTGCTTGAACACTCTCAGCTCACGAAAGGCTTAATTAGCACATTTTTTTGTTTTGAAAATGCTGTAAAAGAATCTGTATAGGCATTAACCATAAATATCAACAAGCAATTTAATTTAACATTCAAAATGAAAATGTTTAGGCAATGAAATGTGTAGACTAATGAAATTGGAAATATACATGCCGTTAAATGGCATCCAAGCATTTCTCACTCAGTGGAAATGAGTGGAAAAGCATTTGAGAGAAACACTCACAGGTAGTGTCCTGCTTCCATGGAGACTGTTAATCGCTGCCTGAGCTTCGGCATGGCTTTGGAACTTCACAAATGCACAACCTGTCCATGACAGACACACACACACACACACGCACACACACAGGTGTCATTTTATGGGTACAAAAGGGCGACACCAGGCAAGCGCATCACACCACAGCACACCAGTGAAACTAACTCCTGAACAGTCTAGATCAGCTGCATGATGAAATAGTAACCTGCCCTGGATAAGAGCACCTGGCATATACATGTAAACAAATAAAACAAAACCTCTCATAAAGAACTTCGAAATTATGTTTTTGATATCGACCAATCAGAATGGCAGATTAACTGATAATCACAATAGTGAGGAGTTTGCCAAGTGTTTCAACCCTGGAACAGCACAAAACCTCTTTTATGACCATCATGGCTGCAATTAGACTGGAAACAGGACCACACCTTATTCAAGTACACAAGAAACCAGACACACCATTCAACTTTACATGAACAATAACTCCACACACTCATCCAGCTCTCAACGTGGCTCACTACATCTGGAGACATAAGTGCAAGAACAATATTTGAATATCAGTTATATTAGAGCATATAAGAGATATTTTTCAGCATATTTCAGTTATAATGGTTTAGTGAGTTTAGATTTTTTTCTGAGTTCTGAGTTTAATGTGAGTTCAGATCTGAATTTAATGTATCACAGAATCAGTTTCACTTACTGCAGGAACTGCAAACCACCCACAAATGTGTCATGGCCTGTCAAAACCGCCAGTCCTGGAGCCATTACTAACAAATGTATCCGTCATAACTGTGGTTTGCGTGTGCGTGACTTGTGGATGTGTGTGTATAAACTAATGTACTTTATTGCTGTCAGAACAAAACCTTGCATCTTTATTTTTGCCTTTTTAAAATATAATTTGTAATATCCTTCGCTTTTCACTGTGTTGCATGAAGAACAGACCAATGGAATGCTGAGGACGTTTTTCCCCCTTCTGTAAAGTGATTGTTTTTAGAAGGTTTCAGTTCTGAAATGCTAATGTGTATATACTGTATTGGGTGTGTGTGTACATGTTCATGGGCATATTTGTGTATGGATGCATGTATGAAGGAATCATATGTGGGACTTTTGATTTCAAAATTAAGATAAACCTTTATTAGTCTTCATTTTAAATCAAAAGTCCATTCCTTCATACATGCATCCATACAATTGTATGTACAGCACGTGTATCTGTACAGGACTGTCACCTCCCCTACACAGTCTTTTCTCATGTTCAGTCTGCCGCTCAGCAGCACAGTTTTATGTGTGTGTGTGTGTGTATCAGTCTGTGTGTGTGTGTCTTACCTTTGCTGGTGCCGTCAGGTGCTCTCAGTACTGTACACTCATCAATCCTGCCAAACGTCTCAAATATCTTCCTCACATCATCATCCTCCTGCTGCTTCCCCAACATGCCAACAAACAACTTCCTGTCCTCTGTGGGAAGAGAGAGAGAGAGAGAGAGAGAGAGAGAGAGAGCAGAAAAATTATGCTGTTGTAAGTTCTATGTTATTTTACACTAACAACATTTAAGAACAGTGTGTTATTTCAACCAAATTGTTAGCTGTTTTAATAATGAATATTTACATGTATTATTCTTCTTATTGTTATTGTCATCGCTGTTGCTATTATTATTACTTTTATTATTATTATTCTTAGTAGTAGTATTGTAATAGTATTGTGAACAAACGTAACAGAAAATATAAGTTATCCACCAGGGGGCAGTGTGGACCTAGAGTTCACAAGAAACCTAATAAGATGAGTAATTGTGTGCGTGTGTGAGAGAGAGGAGAGAGGAGAGAGGAGAGAGAGAGAGAGAGAGAGAGAGAGAGAGAGAGAGGAAAAACACATACAACATACAACTGTGTGTGTGTGTGTGCACACTACCTCCTCTTCCTTCACTGTCCGCTGGCTTCACCTGAATGGGTCGATTCATCTTTTAAAAAAAGACAAAACAAAACACGATCAGCAGACTCCCAAACAGAGGAGCTCAATATATTACACCCCGCACCACATCATCATCATCAAATAATCACATCTTCACTACATTGTCACATTTGCATCACATCTTCATCACCAAATCACATCTGCACCACATCTTTATCACATCATCAGCATACATTCAGAGGGAGAACACATGTTGAGTCCTGGTTTTATACACTGCTTCTCCTGTGTGAAAAATACCAGGTGACAGGTGCTCTGTAATTATATTACACACACACACACACACACAAGGTTGGGTAAAAGATCTGATATCAGAGAGGGGGGAGAGGGGGATGTGGGGGTGGGGCTAAAAATAACAGAAAGAGAGTTAACAAGAGAGAGTAAGAGAGAAGACTGGCACTGGTTTGAGTCGTGACAAGGCAGATGGCTAAGTCATGGAGAGAGGCAGAAAGAGAAAGAGAGAGAATAAATAGTACAGGCTGGTGTATGTTTATGATTCTTGTCCCATTGGAAGTAGGACATATTTAACCAACCACAAACACACACACACACACACACACACACACACACACACACACACACATACATGCACATACAATAAACATCTTTGATTGATCTGGTGTCATTGTCAGCACCTGTCAGTCAAATTCATTCGAGCCTATTAATTCATAACATCACAACACAATTCCCAGCCCCACCCACTTCACTATATACAGCTGACTGACAGCAGGAGTCATCAGATCAGCGGCCAGACTGGCCAAACCAACAGCATCAAAGTACACGGCTCCAGTCCGCACATTATGCACACACTGTCTCTGAAGCACCGCCTGAGCAGGAAGGACGATCAGCCGTGTGTGAAATTCGAGCAGGACTGATGAGTAAGATCGGACAGGTGAGAAGAAAAGGTCGCTCTGACACAATGCCACTCGACATTGGCATGGCAACGCAGCCCTCGGCCACACGCGTGCACGCACACACATGCATGACTCTTTGTAGTCATGATGACTTGCTGATAGCAAGAGCGGTAGGTAAACAAGGATGCTGGTTGCCAGGGGCAACAGCCACCCTCATAAAGCTAACAAAAAGAGACATGCGGAGAGAGAAAACGAGCGAGAGGACGATGGAGAGAAAGAGAGTAGGATGGGTGAAAATGGGCTGTGAGGGAGGAGATTTTTTTTTTAAACACAATTTACATAAGCCATTACATGAGCCATGTTCTGAATAGTCCATCACCCAAATGGATATCTAGCTAACAGCGGTTCTGTGTTCAGAAACTGACCAATGGTGAATGAAGCAGAGAGTGACTGACAAACAGTGCAGATGGGATCTAGTCTCAATAGATCCCATAGTCTGTAAGTATACATCTATATAGTGGATTTTGATCTGGTTTAAGACACATTTTGTGAGAAGGAACATCACTCTTGGACCTCACTGTTACAGAAGTAATGTACTATACTGTGTGTCAGCCAAGTACTATTCAAACAACAGTATAGCAAACTTAAGATCTGTCTGTCACCATGGATACGGGCAGCAGCCTAGCCAATGGGACTCTTTACTGAAGGACAGCCTAACCAATGGGACTCTTTACTGAACCACTTAATCCTCACTAGGGAGGAAGGCACCTGGAGCCTACTCCGGGGCAAAGGGGCACATTTGTCTGTTTTGGTACTCACAGCCCAAACTGAAGGCCTAATTGAAATAATCACTGTTCATTACACATTCATTACACAACTTCCCACCCAACCACACACACACACACACACACACACACACACACACACAC
>JBBPCY010000007.1:19592189-19602458 GCA_037974405.1 Brachyalestes nurse | reverse complement strand
GGACCAGTTGGATTATATTTTAGGAAAAGTTGGCCCAAGCGTCAGCAAACAGAGCTTCTGCCGTGAAACCATCTCTCCTGCACAACGGCTCTGCATTGGAAGCTAATTGGTTGAATCTTGTTACATGACCCGTGGTGCACTTGCGACATTCTGAAAAGTTGAGATGTGCATGTCGTGACTGCGTCGCTTCCGTTATGAGCGCGGCTGCCATGCGTCTACATTTGAAATAATGGACTTGAGCGTGCAAAAGACGCGATCGGCCTCTTGCAGTTACACCTCTACTTATCATTACAGTTACACCACTGTTCATCATTACAGTTACACCATTGCTCATCATTACAGTTACACCATTGTTCATCATTACAATTACACTACTGCTTATTACAGTTACAACACTGTTCATCATTACAGTTACACTACTGCTCATTATTACAGTTACACCACTGCTCATCATTACAGTTACACCACTATTTATCATTACAGTTACACCACTGCTTATTAATAGAGTTACACTGCTGCTCTTTGTTAGTTACACCACTGCTTATTTTTAGCTACAGCACTGGTTATTAGTTACACCACTGCCTATTTGTACAGTTACACTACTGTTCATTATCACAGTCACATCACAGCTCAGTATTACAGTTACTATACAGCTCACTATTACATTTATATCACTGTTCATTATTAAAGTTACCCCATGGCTCATTATTACAGATCCATAACAATTCACAACCACAATTATGCAAATGCCTTTGATAAGTTACATATTTCTACGTGGTTTGCTAAAACTTTGGCAACACTTTTAAATAAGACACATTAATTTGTTTAAGTTCCTTTTTGCTCTTTTATTTTTTATCATATGTGAACTGGATGTCTTACAACTAAACTCAGCAAACTTGAGAAAGACACACGCACACACACACACACACACACACACATTTACACAAAAGGCAGGAAGCCATCTGAAAGGCTTTATCTCCATTATAATGATGGTGCGTAAAACTCTTTATTAAGCTAACAATAACACAGCAGTCCCTTACAAAGACTAACTGTGTGTTGAGATGCCCCATAAACAGAGGAGTAGCTATTCACTAACCTGCTTCACAGCACACACTTAACCAGAGCCACCTGCAGTTCCCCTCCTCCCCAATTTGGGATCCCTATGACCAAAACAGTTCAGGAAACAAAGGCCTCCTTCACACTCCTGTACACTTGCAGAAGAAACATCTACTAGCACTGAACAAAAATCTCAGCAGTGGAAACCAGAGATTCAGCACAGGCTATGTAAACATGCCTGTGGACACAGCATCTAACATCTCGGTCCCAGTCACACACGAACCTGCACGCTACTAACTGAAGGCGGTGAAAAACTCATTTCAGTTCCTACTTCAGAACCAAGCAGCAATGAGATTGTGATTCGTGTGATTCAGGGCTGTTGTCACAATAACAGTTTTTCTTTTCAGATGCTACTTAGTATCAGTTAATGCTACTAAGGTGTTATATTAAAGTGAACATGTGAAAGTATGCCATCATGCTCACACCACTCAAAACTCTATGACCCCACGGGCAAAACACACACCTAACAACATGATATAACATAACGTATTGAGAGTATTGTGCTATTTTAGTCTGGATTTGGATTTGAGTCGAACTGGATATTTTCTTTTTTTTCATGTATTAGTCTCTGAGTATATGTAGTGCATGTGTGTTTGCTTTGTTGCTTCAATACTTGCCTTCTACCTATCAGTGTACTTGGCTTATACTCGGATGCGCTCACTCACAGTATTTTGTTCTGATTCTAATAAAAGCATTGTGCTTATATCCACTGACTCATGTCCTGTCAGGTTGACAAAGATAAAGCAATAATATGTATGTTAAGGATCTTCTTTAAAGAAATAACTTAATTTGACTTCATGCAATAAAACAATGCCCTAGGGGCTCAGAATTTCCCTTAATGGTCAAATTAATGAGCATAAGCCATTTTTACAGCCAATTAATATAATATATAAAAAACGAATACATAAAAAGAGATCTAGTGCTCCTAGGTCATTGAATTCTGTTTGTTTTCATGTTTAATGTTCTAGAATGTCCCCAATCAGCCCAAGTAAGCTTTAGAGTCTCTGTACCTTTGTGCATGCCAGTGTATTTATCCTTGATCACTGTCAGCTCATAGATTTTCCCAAACTGCTCGAAGATGGGCTTGAGGTCTTTTTCCTCCAGGTTCCGCGGGATCTGCCCGATGAAGAGTTTTATCGCATCTGCTTCCTTCATTAGGACTGTGGTGAGAGTAGCACCCAAACACACCCTGGATCACAACACCAGAACAGCGAAGGGAAGAGGATGGCGACAACGGAGTCTGTATGAGAGGCATGTCGTGAAATGTGAATCAAAAATGTGAATTTCTCATATCACAGTAACAAGAAGGTTAAAACTTGAGGAATTAATATTCCAGAGCTGTAAAAACTGTCCACTTTCAACTCACTGTCTTTGAGATGTGAAAACATGTACAAATATCTGACAGTTCAGTCTACAGTTTAGCTCCGCCAATTCACACTGAAGTAATAAAGAGTGTTTCAGTCTAGACTCCTATTAAAATGAGGTACAATACAGGACAGGCAATTAGAACAGAGGTCATTTACATAAATCAGTCTTAAAGGAACAGCAACAATAACACCTTGTTTAATTCAATTGGATAAAGAGAGGTTGGACAAGTAAAAATAGTATATATTATAACTGAATTATAACTGCTTTTGGCACATAAACCAATACAAAAACTGACCTCAAAAGAAAACTGAAATACATGAAAACCTTCAAAAGGTTCTCCACACTCACTCAACTCAATCACAAACTTAAACTTAAGGAACTTAAATGGTCCTTCTTTGGCATCACTCAACGAAACCTTTGTGGTATTTAATAGACTGACAGGCAGTAAAACAAAAAGACAAAGACACTTCCTTTAGCCAATAAAGACAACAATTATGCAAATGGTAGTAGGTCATTAAAAAGTGATCATGGCATTTATTACACTCCAGTTCTCCACCAAATAAGGAAATATTTTCATAATTACTTGAATTCAGTATTCCTGTGGAGCCGGCTGTAGGAGACTCACGCGTCTATTCAGATCCAGAGGGGCTGCACTTCCTTTGTTTAACCCGCACAGGGAGCAGAGTGGCTGGACCCCTGGAGGAGCAGGAGGAGGAGGAGGAGGAGGAGGAGGAGAAGGAGGGGGAGTGCCTTTGTTCACCTCGGTTGCTATTACAGTTGCATGCACACACACACACACACACACATATATATATATATATATATATATATATATGTGTGTGTGTGTGTGTGTGTGTGTCTATATATATATAGCATACATGGGCCACACAGTCACAACACATAACAGATACACAAAATAACACATACATACACACACTGTATACACACACCCCCACACACACACACAACCACACATAACATCACACACACAGACACATGACATACACCATACACATACAAACATTATATACAAGCACACACAC
This sequence comes from Brachyalestes nurse, assembly GCA_037974405.1. Classification (NCBI taxonomy): domain Eukaryota; kingdom Metazoa; phylum Chordata; class Actinopteri; order Characiformes; family Alestidae; genus Brachyalestes; species Brachyalestes nurse. The sequence goes on along the minus strand of JBBPCY010000007.1, from coordinate 19,598,931 downwards.
ATACACACATATCTACGTATTTGTGTGTATGTAGCCTGGTGTCTGTGATTTTATGCTAAATATGAAAAGACATTGTATACACTCATACAGTCTACACACAGACAAACAGATACACAGGGTACAATACACACATGCACACGACAGATATTTATACAGCATACACCTACACGTATAGGCCACAAATACATTAGACAGAGCCACATTAATAGAATTAATAAATATTTATAAAACTGTACCTACTTCTGCAAATGGTTTCCAGTTGTTACTGATGGATTACCTCGAGAGCCCGTCCTCCTCCCTGGATGTATACGTTACCGTGTGTAGTCTCTGTCTCTGACTCTCTCTCTGGAATAAACTGACCCTCCAGTCCCGTTAATCTACCAGACACGGACAGTTGATCAGTGTTCCTGTGTGATCCCTATATCAGTCTGTTCTCGTCTCCCTGCCCTGCTCCTGCTTCTACTGATCGCTCTCAGCCTAAAACTCACTCGCAGTCACATCGGCCGTGATTTCTCTCTGCTTTTAATGCGCTTTTCCTCTCCACGTCCTCTTTCCTCTCTCTCTCTTTCTCTCTCTCATTAGCTTCTGACAGGGTCGTGATGTAGCCTGCAGGGGCCGTCTACAACACTCCATCACTACTGTCACGAAAACATCCACACACTGTATTTCATATCCAGCTATTCTAAGAGGTCCTTTGTCGTTTCGTTCCTGTTCAAGTTGGAGAATTGGGTACAGTGTCTAGAGAGGCCCTAGAGGTGTTGGTTTTGGGTTAGTAGAGAGGTTTGTGAGCACTTTTCGTTTTTAAGGCGTGCTACAACTTGGGTGATGGTCCCTGACATGCTGGCCCACAGAACCTCCCATTGTTCTCGCCGAGAGCTCTGGCCGTGGTGCTGAAGGTCTCTCTCTCTCTCTCTCTCTCTCTCTCTCTCTCACACACACACACACACACACACGTTTGTTGATATATGTGTGTTTTGTATAACATATATACACTGTACTTTTATGCACCTTTTTGATCTTTTTTAAACAATAAATAAATAAACAAATATTCATAAAAATTGACCAGATCAAACTGACTTGTCTAATTGGTAGTGTGCAAATATTAGAAAGATATTCATCTCTGTGCCTCTTTTTAAACAGATGACTTTGGGGCAAAAGCAGACATGACTGATATAATTGTTCTAATTGTTCTCTGTGTATCTACTGCTTTCAGGTCATCATGCAGCTCTTTACAAGTGACTGATGGCTTCTCTCTTATCTTCCTTATTAGTAGTTCCTCTGGTAGAGACAAATCTGCATGTTCCTAATTGCTTGTTGTCTCAGCAGTTGTACTGACATGTACCGAGATGAGGATGTTCAAGGATTTAGTGACTCTGTAGCTTTTATCATTCCAGTGTGTTTAACAATGTTGCTCCTACAGCTTCAACTCATTTAACTGTTAAAAGAACTCCAATAAATGACAGAAACACAGACTCGAGGACTTAGTTAATTGTATGTAATCTATAATTTTTCCCTTTCAGTGGTAAACCATTTTTCTTTCTCTTTACATAATTTTTGTTCATATTTGCAAGTAAAAAGTCTAAAGACATTGTGTGTGAATGTGGATACTGGAAGTATATTAAATAACAAAACCAAAATGACTTGTTTCCTTGCATTACATTCCCCCTTCACAGACACGTATATGACGACTAACTGTGTCTCATTTTTTATTTCTTGTTTTAAAAAAAACCCTTATCCCCATCCCTTCCTTTCTTCTGTCTTAACTTCTGACTTTTCTTTGTCGTGTGTTGTTTAGATATTGTTTGACAGGTGTTGTTTAGGAGCACTGAGCGTTGAGGTGTACCGAGCATGCAGTAACATGGTCGAATAGTAGACGGCGATTTTGAGTTTAGCTTACAAGTGTAAGAAACAGATGTAGACTACTTGAGCACTGATGTACATCGCTCTGGGCAAGGGCGTCAGCTAAATGCTGTAAATGTGAATGTAACTATATCCTTGTGCTGTTCCTGATGTACATGTGTAAATTGTAGATGAGTGAGAATGAATATTCTAATGTGTGAGTGCAACATTAGGCTGTAATCCCCAGATTAGAACATAATCTCTGAACCTCATAGTCATGGTGACTCTGAGTAGGGCAGAGATCAGGAAGGGAGCATCATCAGTTGTCTGGGCCCAGTGTATCCCTGTCCTTGGTGCTAGAACACACCTGGGCCTGGAGCACATCTACAGCTTCAAAGCTTGGGTTTTAGCATTACTACTGAAGTCCCAGCTATCTTGGATGTAGTACACCCGGAGGTTTAAGTACACTCAGGAGTAGAACACACCTGGGACTGAAATACACACTGGGGCACACCTGGGAGTCAAGTACAGCTGTTGATGAAACACATCTGTGGATTTACATTTGCGGCATTTACCAGACGCTTTGTTTTTTTATCCAAAGTGACTTCCATTCCTTAACTACAGGGAACTCCCTGAAGCAACTTGGGGTTAAGGCTCTTGCTCAGGAACCCAGTGGTGGTATGTTAAAGGTGACCTCTTGATCAGGAGGCAAATATCCTACCCACTAGGCCATCACCACCCCATCTGGCAATAGAGGGCACTTGGGATTTTAGCAAGGAGAAAATCTAGATAAATCTGGGCCTGAAGCACACCGGTGATGGGATCATACCCAGATCCTCCACACACCTGCAGCCGGGGTTCACTTGGAGCTTTCTGTTCTTTATGTTTCCGCTCTGGAGTCCCGCTTCCCTGCTACATGCACCATGCGGTTGATGATGTCACAGAGTTCAGAGTGATTTACTCTGAAAGGTTACCATCTGGTTCCCATGCTCGCAGCTACATACACACACATACACACACACACACACACATCACACTCTGACACCATTAAGAACCCTGCCAGCACTCTGCATGCCGGCTTCTGTTACAGATCAAGGCTGTGACACAGCACTGCCCACTATTGGACAAATGCAGACAGCATGCATAGTCATATGCAAATAATATTAGCAAAAAAATTGGATGTTAAAACAAAGCTTATACATCTTTTACAGGGTACTTTTTCATTTATTTAAAGTTTAACATATAAAAAAATAGTCCCCCTCCTACAAAAACAAAGTTGTGCTATAACTTTTGCAAAGGCCACATTTTTTATTACATTTATAACTTTCTGGTACGTTAAATTTAGCAAGTAAACAAACACTGTACATTCGAAAGTGCAGATGCATGTACTCTGTAAAGGATGTGTACTAGCTTCACTAACAAATTCTAAAACAGTTAACTTGACTGGAACACAAAAACATGGAGTGAAACATGAAGACAACGAAGCGTGCGAAACTCTTGTCATTCCAATTTTACTTAGTATGGAGCACTGTAAAGAGTAAAGTAATTTGCACCTCCTTTTTAATGACAAAATACAACACAAAATGTTTATTTCTCCATAAAAACTTGTTTTTCAAATCTTCAAAACACATTTCTCTTATTGCTTCATATAAGAAAAAAATAAATTATGTGTTTTTTAAATCATAGATAAATAACTATCTGGTTTTGTTTCTTTAATATAAAAAGTATATTTTTCTTCCTAAAGGGTATTTGCTGCTGTATGATTATGGAACTATACACACAAAGTACCTACATTTGCTTTCTCTCATAGACACACACACATAAAGACGTGCACACACACACATACACACACACACACACACACACACACACACACACACACACACAAACACACTCACACACACACACACACACACACACACTCACACACGAGGTGCATGACAGAAAACTGAATCCTGTGCATTTGTAATCACTGATATCATACACTGAGTTCACTGAATACATTACACTTCCACACTTAAACATAGACTGTGTTCATTCATCTACTACTGTCTACATGCATATCAATCTTGTTATAGAAGTGTTCTGAAACATTAAACAATTTGAACAGTAACTTGTTATTTCACTGGTTAGGAAGAGTGGAGATATTTCACACAAGAGGGTGGAAGCCAGAGTGGCAGGTGCTTATGCATACATGTATGTGAAGGTTGAAGTGGGAAAGAGGTTCCTGGCTGCAGGAAACTGATGTTCAGTCTGAATTTCAGACCAAACACACAGAAATCAAATAAGCGCCATATCAAAGCGGGTGCAAAATAACAAAGACAATTTCTCGACCTGTGGGTCTTTTGTACATATAGTTTACATTTCAAATGAATCTCTAAATAACATGTTATGAAAAGAGAAATTCAGAAAATAGCATTCCATACTTGATTTTGTTTTTTGTTCTTTGCAGTTCATTTTTGTTTGAAACTTATCTTGAAATGTCCACAAAATTCCTCATCCATTTTCCTAATCTCGGTGACTCACTCCAGTAATTCACACAGTAACGCAGCGGAAGAATTTTTAAAAGGTTACTTTTACTGTGAAGCAGTTTTTTATGGGACTGATGATGAAATCTTTCAAGCAATGAACTACAGTTGCTGATAAAAATAAATCTGTGTTCTCAAAACTGACACATTCGTAAACTCTAGGGGAACGCAGGCAAATCAAATGTTCAGGGCACCTGAACCGAAATTTTGGTTTACCCACATATCCGCCCCACAGATGGAGCAGAAAAAGAAGGTTAGTGCGTTTAAAACAAAGGCATATTTGGTCAGAAAAACAGTCCTCTCTCTGAGAAAGAGTCCTTAAGTGTGCTGCTTGGGGGTGGGCGGGGCAGGTTGGTTGGGGTTAGCTGTGAGTGGCAGGTCCGGCTCAGTCCGGGATTGGAGCACCGTGATCACTGAAACATTTTAATGTCTGAGTTTCCAGTCTCAGCTTAGCTCTAAGGAACGCTTCATCCTCAAACTGCACGCAGACCTGGGCTGGTCATTGGTCCGTCAGTGGATGAGGTCCATGACTGGCCAAGCTGTGGTCCCACCTTGTTGCTGGCCTGACGTCTGTCTGCGGAGAAGTCAGTGGCGCTTGGCCCGCTGAGCGCTCTGAGTGCAAGAGGCACAGCAGGCCGTTTTGTAATAGGAGTACACACACAGACGAGCCTGAACCACCATCATACAGTTATGACGACGATCCACACAGTTCTCATCTACAGAGGTGAGGGAGAGGGAGAGAGGCAAGAGAGATGGAGGGAAAGACAGAGAAAGGAGGTAAGGTGGAGCATGGAAACAATGAAGGTGAGAGAAAGAAAGGGAATAAAAGAAAGTAAAAAGGGGCGGGAGGGAGAAGAGGGAGGCCCATATGAAAATGGAATATATTGGAATATGTTGCCAATATATTACAACATACAAATGGAATGCATTGAAATGTTAATATATTACATTTTTGTATGGGAAGAGGGAGGGAAGGCAAGAGGGATGCAAGGAAAGAAAGGAGGGTAACAAGAAAGAAGACAAGAAAGAAAGCGAGGAAACGAGAGAAAGGACAGGAAAGGAGAGAAGAGAATGAGGAAGAAAACGAGAGAAAGAGCGTATGATAAAGTGATGGAAGGACAGAGAAAGGGACGGGGGAGGAGAGAAACAGAAAAATTAACACTTCTTTATTGGGCAAACCTCTACATGAGCTAAACATATACAGTGAATTATTAATGATTAATTATTAATTGGTTTAATTATTTTTATTATTAATGTTTTTGTGAGAGGGGTGAAGAGAAAGGGAGTGTGAGAAATATAGATAAATTAGACAAATGATCAAATTCTCATTCATATCAACTCATGAACTCCCACATATGCACATTCACCACACACACATGCACACACACACACTCACACACCCACTACACACACACACACACACACACACACTCACTCACCTGCCAAAGGGCTGCAGGGCAGTGTATTGCAGAGCTGTTCTTGTTGTGGTCTGCTGCTCTGTTCACAGTCATGACTGTGCTGTTTATTAGCCAAAACACAGCGAACATCCCGCGTCTGCATTCCAGTACCACACGATCGAGAGCACTGCACACACACGATGGGTGGAGGGTGGTGGTGGGTTGATAAGAAAATAAATAGACATAATGTAATAATTATTATATATAAAAAAGTCAAAGCATTATATATATATATATATATATATATATACACACACACACACACACACACACACACACGACCAGTCAAAATTTGGACACACCTTCTCATTCAATATATATATATATATGTTTTGTTAAATCAGTTACATTTTGAATAACTCTCTTTCCTTCTTTTTCTTTCTCCCTCTTTTTCTATTTCTCTCACTCATTCTCTCATGCTGTCAATTTTTACTTTCCCTCATTCTTCTCTCTGCCCAAATTTACTGGTGCAAACTGGTGCCAAAACACAAATAAAAGAGATTATCAGTAAGTGATAAATAGAGAGTGCAGCAATGTGGGGATTAACTCACTATTGATACCCTTAATTTCAGAAGATGAGCTAGATAAACAGGTGTCTACACATAGTGTACTTTGTGTTAAAATGTTTTTTTGTGTTAAGGTACGTGCAAGTGTCTCTCTCTCTTACCACACTCCACTCTGTGGTGAACCACTGTGCTTTGCAGGGTTGGAGTTCACAGGTCTGAACTGGTGAAGGTTTGTCCAGGTGTGAACACTCACTGGCCTCCACCACTGTGAAATCACTTCCCAGCTTCTGGACACAGATAACATCTCTCCGCTGGGTTCCATTTCCAGCCGTAGGCCAAAAACAAGGTAAGTCAATCAGAAAAGCCCAAGATTACACTATGAGTTGTATTACATTGTGCAGCTACTCACATG
>JBBPCY010000007.1:19578849-19592179 GCA_037974405.1 Brachyalestes nurse | reverse complement strand
GAATGTTACAATACAATAACATTAAATACACACCAGCAATGTTATATCAACCGGGCCCAGGATTTCCCAGCAGAACATCACATCACATTGCCTCTGTGAGCTTCTCTTCTTATCACAATGCATCCTGATGCCATCCATTTCCCAGGCAGGTGACGCACATGCATGTTCACATAATGTGAAAAGAAACCGTGGTCCATCAGACCAGGCTACTTTCTTCCACTGATCCTTGGTCCAATTGATCTTTATGTTTCCCTTGTGGGCATTTTTGGTGGTGGACAGGAGTCAGCATTGGCTCTTTGACTGGTCTGCAGCTCCAGAGCCCCGTTCATACAACAAGCTGGACTCACTGTGTGTTCTAACACCTTTCTGTGGACTAACCTTCGCTACCCATGCACATCAAGGACACTTGGGTGCCCATGACCCTGTAGTGGGCCACCAACTGTCCTTCTTTGGGCCATTTTGGCCACTGCAACCAGTTGTCTAACTATCACAGTTTGTCCTGCTTTCAAGAACTGACTGACGAGATAATCAGTGTTGTTCATTTCAGTTATCAGTGGTTTTATGCTGTTGCTGATTGGTGTAAATATATGCAGAAGACGTCTGATCTGACTTCTGATCTGACTGGCTGCCTTGTATTGCACCTCATTCAAAAAGCAGTCCGGACTGCTTTATGACTTCAATGTGACTGGGCAGGGCTAAACCGCAGTAAACAAATGGGCTGTGTGTGTAAATGTGTTGTTTTTTAATGACATCCTGCTTAGTTCTCATAATTAGATGGTATGGGCTGGGGAGTGAACAGAACACTTTTAGATGCATACTACATAACTTTGATTTTTTTTAATTTTTCATTAATTTTATATTACGTTTTCACACAAATATACAGTCTTCTCTCACCTGTCCCCAGGGTCCCGTGTACCACAGTGCTGTTGGCGTGCAGGGCCCCCCATTGCAGGCCTTCATATCCGCAGGTTTTTCCCCCACACAAGTCCCTGCTTCATCTCCTCCACGTCTTGGTCCTCTCATTAAACACATCACCTCCCTCCTCTGGACACCCGGACCACATGTTGCAGAGCACTGAAGCACACAAACAACAACGTAAGAATCGAAAACATATTTACACACACATACATACACACACACACACACTGGACATGTCAATAGGAACACCGTCTTGTATCTCTACCTTGCTGGTATAAAATTAGAAACAATAGCTCATCTATTTTTGTGGTAATGTGGTATCTTCAAAGATCTCTAGTATCTTTTATTAGGTAACACAATGCCAGATTTTATTGCAGAACACAACATTTTATTTTATTCTCTATATTATTGCTGAATTTTCAATAACTGCAAAATTGCAGTAATTGTTGTCTTGATTTATTCTACTTAAAAAAGCAACAAATATTTAACTCTCCATTAATGTAGTGTAAAGCTCATTTAAGATACACAGCTAGACATTTAAGACAGTTGTATGAAGGTACATTTGCTTTCATACATTTTGTTTGAAGGTGCACTTTGTTTATAGGTACACAAGGCTACAGTCTGTAATTGTTCAAATATTATAACAGAGTTATAAGGTAGACGGAACTCATAATGTGTCCACTAAGGGGAAGTATAAGGAGTTTCAAAAGAACTGTGTGTGCATGTCCACCAAAACTAAAACTGACTGCCAAAAATCCATGTTAAAGAACTCTGTTATGATGTAAGAGGATGTACTGCAGTATTTCTTCAGTACTCCAGTCAGTGCTTACGGTGTTGGTCCAGTCGGAAAAGTACCAGTTAGTGACACAGGGCCCCATGTGACAGTCCTCACTCCCCTGTGGGCGGAGCCTGGCATTACATTCCACTTCATTCACTTCATTGCCATTGTTACCGACACAGCGGACGTTGCGGATTCTCTTTCCCACACCACAGTCCACCGAGCACTGCGAGAGAAACACAGAGTTACAGAAATGTAAAAACAACACCCTCACACAAACACATGTTAAGCATCCCTACACACCCAAGCACACACACATGCATGCACATGAACAATAAAGCATACAAGCTGAACACAAAACACACACACATACGCAAACAGCCAATAACAGCCATAAGATTATAAACCACCTGCCTAATATTCTACAGGTTCCCCTTGTGCTGCCAAAGCAGCCTGACCCATTGAGACATGGACCTCTGAGCTGATCTGTGTTGTTGTATCTAGCACCTAGACCCACCAAGATGTAACCACACGATGTAAAAAGAAAATGTGATTCAGACCACCTTCTTCCATTGGTCCATAGTCCAGTTCTAATGCTCAGATTCCCACTGTAGTATGACTAATAGGGATTGAACCAGATGGACTAGGCTTCACTTCCCATGCATATCAATAAGCTGTGGGAGCCCATGACCCTGTTGCTGGTTGTTCTACCTTGGATTACTTTTGGTAGGTGCTCACCAGGTGCTCTGGAGGTGCTCTGAACCGATCGCATTCAAATCTGGCCCTCGTCAAAGTCACTCAAATACTTACGCCTGCCCATTGTCCTGCTTACAGCACTTTAACTGACAGTTCACTTGCTTCCTAATATATTCCACCCCTTAACAGATGACACTGTGTCATCAGACAATCAATGTCATCTCACCTGTTAGTGGGTTTAATGCTGTGGATGATCGGGTTACGTTTAGATATACACATGCAGTAAAAAACCCCAAAACATACACACACACATGAACATGCACACACAGGTTTAAATGCATCAAAACACAGATTTAAATCATTACATGCACGCACGCACGCACGCACACGCACACACAAACTCACACAACCTCACACAAAAACACACACTTTTCTCTCTCTCTTGCTCCCATGTGCTGGTGTGTGTTACTCACAGCGCTCCAGTTGGAACTGATCTCCCAGTGTGAGCAGATGCGGAGTTGGCAGGGCTGAGTGGAGTTTGGTCTGGTCAGTCCAGCACAGCGTTGAGGTTGGACCATGGTGGAGCGGTTTCCAAAACTCTGCCTGCACTGCAGCTGCCTCTGCTGCAGACCCCAACCACATGACACACTGCACTCAGACCATGAGCCCGCCTCCCAGCTACACACACACACACACACACACACGAATAAGGAGGGCACAAACAAGAAATGTAGTTAATAACATATCATTATACACTAAAGTTTATGCTGTGTCAAAGCTGGAGTGTTTGATACACCACATATATAAACACTTTTATGCTTTTTTTTCTTAACACCCGTGCATCTCCAACAAAAACAGTTTATACTGCTTCACTACACTTTTTACTCTGTCAAAATTTTGACTCTTTGATGCAACAAGCATGGACACACACACACACACCCTAACAAGCAAAAGTGACTCACAATGGTGGGCAGGATGGGATGTTGCACGGCTCCTCCTCTGGGAGTGGCTTCGCTGCTGAGTCACACCGCCTCTCATAGACCTCCTGACCAGTGTGTCTGTTCACACACACAATCTCTCTGTACTGAGTACCTGAAAGCACACACACGCATGCAAGCAAAATTAGTCAGAAATTGTAGTGCTGTATCTGCACCACAAGAGGGAAGCAGAAAACACAAAATCCCTACAAACTAATAAAATTAATCTGAAACAGACCTGAAACACACACACTCACACACACTAACACACAACCACACAATAAAACCACACAGTAAAACAACGTAATTACTGTATAATTGAAACTTCTACATTTGGCACAAGACTCTTTGTACAGGCAGAGATGGTTGGTGTGTCCATTATGGGAGAACAAGTTTAGTATACAAGAGCTGCACATTTGGCAAGAGTTTCATTTTTCAGAATAAATATTAATTAAAACACTCCCTGTTCCATGCAACCCTGTAATGTCAACCCTGTAATGACAATGTCCAAGTCGGACTGGGAGATTCTGACATGAAAGCATCGGGTAAACTTAATCTCCTCTATGCTGCTACAGCTTTTTGTGTAGTTATCAATTCATCGTATTTATGACCTGTTCTGTTCCTTGTCCTCTCTGAGGCCCTACGCTGCTCTGGAGAAATGAACCGCTGAACTGCACACACAGTATCTGACCTTGCCCGCAGGTGGCTGAGCACTCTGTCATTCTGCCCCTCCTCCACACAAACACAGGCTGGCTGTCCAGCGGGATGTCGGTCCGAGGAGGGATTCGAACATTCCGATTAGACCCTGAGCTCCGTGAGCGAGGACTTTCTAAGGTCCCAGAAGAGGAGGAAGAGGAGGAGACAGGAGGGGCAGGGTCTTCAATAGCCACCGCTAGAGCACCTGTGAGAGAGAGAGAGAGAGAGAGAGAGAAAGAGAGAGAGCATGTATATGTATAGACTCATTAAGAACGCATGTAAATATAACAAAACAATGTGAAAATATATCTGAAACATACATTAATTGATAACTTCACAAGATTAGATTACAAAAGACAAAAGAGCGACACTGTTCCTGTGTACATAAGGGATTCTGTTGTTGTTTTACTTTTTGTTTTTGTGCTGTGTTGATTTGTTGCCTGCTAGCTCATAATTGCTTTGGCAACACTGGAGTAATGCAGCCACGCTAATAAAATCCATGAAATTGAACTGAACTGAAATAGAGAGGGAGAAGGAGAGAGAGAGAGACTGAGAGAAGTATAGGAGAGAGAGAGAGAGGGAGAGAGGGTGGATGCTGCTGCTTTCTCAGGAACGCAAATGCAGGCCAAGAGTCACGAGGAGACTAAACTCAACAGTAGGCACACCCATTCACATACATACACACACACACACAGATTCACACACAGACACACACACACACACACAGATTCACACACAGACACACCGACACACACACACACACACACACACACACACACAGATACACACAGACACACTTCATTTGGTTCAACATTAGAACACAGGCATACAGAGACTCTTAGACTGCCAGCAATCGTCTATGTGTGTGTGCTTGTGTGTGTGTGGGATCACAGACATAATTCATGTTCCAAATAATCAGAACATTTTTGCAGTGATGCCCAATGTGAGATCAGAGACGACAGGCCAAAAGAAATATGGCAAACTAATCCACGCTCGCACACACACAGAAAGACACACACACACACACACACACTCACACACATACACAGAAAGACACACACAAAGACAGAGAAATATTGATTCATCAAACAGGGTGGAACAGACTTGGAACTAAATAGAGAAAAAAAGAGAGAAGAAAGAAATCCAGATTGTAGAATAATAGACAGAGACGGAGATTGAGTGGCAAATTGACTGAAAGCTGATGAGTGTGGAGAAGGAGATTAAGGAAGAAACTCACTGATCTCTCTGAGAGATGCACTCCCCCCTTCCCACTCTCTCAGTTTTTCTTTTTCCTTCTTCACTGGTATGTAGTATTCATAGTCTATACCTGGATTCTGTCTGTGGAAAATGATCTACAGAGAGGGAGGGAGAGAGAGAAAGAGAGAGAGAGTGAGAGATACATGGTAATAGTGTTTATTATTGCATAGAGCTGCAGTAGTGCACATATATATATATGCTTGAAAGTTGGATATTTCACCAAATATAACATAAAGCAGATCATCAGCAAATTTTCAATTCCTAAACGTACATAAAGAAAACTAAATATTGCACTTGGGCATGTCATTTTTGAGGAAAATAATCGAATATTTTTTGTGAATAGTAAAAGTATGTGAATTCTTGCTTTCAGTGTCCAGTGTGACCAGCCAGTGCAAAAATAACAGCAACTTAACACTTCAGTAACAGCTGATCAGGGTGATGTGGTTTCACAAACTTTCAAGCACCACTGTGCAGTAGTGTAGCAGTGTGTCGTGTATGTTATTACGTATAGCTGCAGTAGTGTAGCAGTGTGTCGTGTATGTTATTACGTATAGCTGCAGTAGTGTAGCAGTGTGTCGTGTATATTATTACGTATAGCTGCAGTAGTGTAGCAGTGTGTCGTGTATGTTATTACGTATAGCTGCAGTAGTGTTGTTGTTGGTCCAGCTGCAGTCAGTGTTTCTCCTCGCTCTTCTCCTCTGGGTCGGCCGTAAACAAATGTTGTCCCTCCTGCCTCATACTCACCTGGAGGATCGACTGCCCAACGGCCATTCACTATAGATTTACCAGTGCCGCTGCGCAGGGCTGGAGACACACACACACACATTGGTACATAAAAATGAGCATTCAAAGCACTAATTTAATTTTATGATTTATACACACAAACACACACACACACAACGTATTTATATAAATATACATACACCATATATGTATTTACATATTAAAGATTTCACACAGACATTTCAACCACATGTAGGACAGAATAAAAGAGAACGCTTGAGACAGATACAGGAAGGACGTTTCATTTACTTTATATTAAATGTTTAGTCTAGCACACTAGAGTCACTCAACTCAGTCTGACACTTACACACACTCACACAAACACACACACAGGCGCACACACACGCGCACACACACACACACTCTCTTGGACTACTTTACTGCAGTGAACTGAACTGAACTGAGCCGTGGTTTGGAAAACCCCTGAGCTAAAAAGTCCAAACAGTAAAATGAGGATGTAATTCTGATCTATTTATCTTTCAAATAAACAATATTTTCAAACAAAAAACACTGGCAAGCAGTGCTGATCTGAGGTTTTGTCCAGATACACAAATGTAAAAGGTTTTGGGGTTTGTCGAGTTTTAACAGACAATGCACTACTACAACAACCTTAAGAAATTACCAAAATATAGTGCTAGACATTGCCATATTGCCCACTGTACATGGATGGGCTGTATTTGGGTGGTCACTGATGATAAGTGGTGTGATAAAGGGTGTGTACATTCTACAGAGGTTCTGTTACTCCGAGGATAAGAGAGCAGCCGGTGTGTGGGGCACAATGCACGGGGTGAACCCTCAATTATTCAAACAATTTAGACTTGAGAGAGCAGATATGAGCTGGCACACACACACACACACACACACACACACAAACAAACACACACACACATTCTCCCATACCCAGATAGTTGGGGCTGTGGTGCCTCTCTGTGACGTTGATGGCCGTAGCTCCAGGTGGTATGTCCAGGATCTTGTGATAACCAAGTGGAACACTGCTGTTCTCAAAACTTCCAGTGACCCGGACACAAGACCCATCACCGCCTCCACATACACCACACCGATCCCGCACCAAACCTGAGCCCAGCATACCATCACACCCCTCACTCTGTGGGAGACAGACAGAGAGCGAATGAGTGACAGTGAAACAGATAAAAGAGGAAAATAGAGGATGAGAGATAAACTATAAAAATGTGCATCATATTGCATTAAACGCTGTGTCACATGTCTCCCAGCAGTGTGTCCTCTGTTCAATAACAGAAACCAAAGAGTTCTAACAAAGAGAGATCTAATTACAGACATCTCCATCCCTCTATTAATACATTACATATTTAAAGAGAAATACAGATAACATGACATGAATCTGTCAAAGACTGGTTTATAGAAATGGGATAGTTCTAGCACACATGCATGCAGCTTCATCTTTAGCTTCCCAGCAAGGCAACATTCACTAACACATCAGCATTCTATTCTAGTTATACACTCTGGTGCACTTAGTAGTCAAGCAATAGTGACCTGGGTGTCTGAGGCTACAGTGTTTTATAAATAGACATTAGACAAGCATCTATTTTTATGAATTTATTCTTGGTGCAAAAAAAGAAGTCTGATGGCTTCTCTGTAAGGCTGGTTTTCACTTCAGCTGTTTCCAAAGAAAGTTCCAAGTGAACACAGCTCAAGCTCACAAGCTCTTGATTAATGCATTTTGTGCTTTCTTCACTTTAACACTAAACCTTTAGGAAGGACACATCACAATTTTAGTGCAAGATTTTAAGTAGTTCTCTCATTACCCTTTCCCCACTTTTTATATCAATAACCATTAACAATCAATAAGCCAATAATGTAAGGTGTTGAAGATCAGTAATGGAGTGAGCAGATCAGTAATGAATGTGTTTCTTACCAGACAGCGCCCCCCCACACACACATCGTTGGGAGTGTTGTTAGCGCAAGGCGTCCCATCTCGCACTCTTTCTGCCTGACGCACATAAAAACGATAACCAATCGGCCGACACGTCAACTCACACTGCTGCTCCACGCCCACTGAGAGAGAGAGAGAGAGAGAGAGAGAGAGAGAGAAACAAGCTTACCAAAAGCAATACATTCCCCCAAAACACTGTTGTGTAACTAGTGATATGTGTGTGAGAATGATAAAAAAGCAGCCAAAATACAGCCTGATCAGGGGCAGAGCTGGACTTTTTGGTCTCTGGATAAAACACAGTCTGACTTGCTTTTAAGCAGATGACCTGCCTGGTTCAACTTACAGTAAGTATAACCATATAATGCATAAAAAACACATACACAATCCAATACACATACACACCCTTGTTATGATAAGCAGCTCAGAAAATGAATGGATGAAAATGAATTAATAAACTGTATTAATTTACATATAGAGTGGGGTGACTGGACATTTATGACATTAGGCAATACTGTGAATGTTACAATGATCCTAATGTGCATTTTATTACTAACTGAATGATGAAGAATAAAGACTTTTTCTCAAATTTGATACCTTTCCTTCAACTCTCTTACTGAACTGAGCCAGGCCATCAAGGCCTAATCACGTACACACAGGGGGTATCTGTTTCATCATAGCCAGGATTTTGTAATCCAGATGACACAAACTAAAGAGCGAAGCCGAGAGAGAGAGAGAGAGAGAGAGAGAGACAGAGACAGAGACAGAGACAGAGACAGAGCAATGTGGGAGGAGGAAAGACCGACAGCAAGAGAGTAGGGACAGAGAGAGAGAGCATGTGTGTGAGAGAGAGAGACAGAGCATGTGTGTGTGTGTGTGTGTGAGAGAGAGAGAGAGAGAGAGAGAGAGAGCAAAAGGGAAAGAGAGTGAGGGAGCGAGGGGGAGAGAGATTTCCCACCCCCCTCTCTGTTCCACTCTGTTAGAGTTATCTTTGAGAGATTATGATGGAGACAGTGACAGAAAGAGAGGGGGGTGGCGTTAGGGGGGATGGAAGACACACAGAAAGAGTAGAGAGATCTACACATTTCCCCTGATAAACTTAATTTCTTTTCATCACCATTCCACTTTCCTTTTCCATCTTCCCTCACTCTCTCCTTCCTTCTCTCTCTCTCCTTCTATCTCTGTGTATGTGTGCTTCATGAGCAATGGCTGGGTCTGTAGACTGTGGAATCTCTTCCGTCTAAAGCTGCTTCCCCGCTATCTCCATCTCTAAATAAACTGTGCCAGAGGGAGCGAGGGAACACGGCAGCGAGAGAAACGAGAGAAAGAACAGCACAGGATGAAAGCAGAATCTGTCTGAGAGAGATCTGAGAGAGAGAAAGACAGAGACAGAGGGGGGGAGGAGAGATTACATTGTAATTCTATTTATATGCATTTATTTACACTATATATATATATATATACACACACCACTGCAATTTATTTTGACAACCATACATGACAACCATTCCATGCCAGTGTCTGTTCAATTCCTACACAAGCACCTTATTCTGCTTTATGAGGGACTGATTAGTGATCACCTGAATCACATTTTATTTAATGAGGAAAAGTATAAAAACACTGCTGTAATCAACACTCTCCTCTCACAGTGAGACCAGTTGGATGGTAAAACACTACCAGAAGTTCGTCAAAGGTAATTATTGCCATTATGTTTAAGAGTGAACAAGAGATTTGTTTTCTTTGAATTATTCAAGTTCTGTAAACACCAAATCATTTCTCTTATTTTGATGTTTTGTCATTTCCTTTAAATTATGCTTTAAAGAACAATATTTTTATTTGGAGATTAGAAGAAATACGGTCAACAGTTCTGAAAACTAAGACAAAGTTGTTCATCAGTGCAGCAATACTAATTATCAGTATATGTGACAGTATATATAGTATATACTCTGTGTGTAGAAGTCTTGACAGAAAGTTTCTCGTCGGCAGCAGGGTGGGATTTTGTATGGTCTAGGTGGGGATGAAGCCCCTGGGGTCCAGGGGTTGACTGGAGAATGCGGGAATGTTGTTTGGTAGTATTGTTTGGCAAGTGAGAGGTGTTTGATCAGCATCTAATTAAAAAAAATCACCTGAAAAATAGGCTAATCTTAACATATACGTATCAAAACAGACTGATTTTTTCAGTTAATCTTGTAAGGACACATCTGACTGACTGTGGTGGCTGTTTTGTGTGTTTCCTATTCATTTTTACAGAGTGTTAACTGTGAGTTGTTTGTGTTTAATGTGTTACTAGTCTACAAAATTCACTCTTGCTGACCTGGATGCATAAAACCCCTTTTAAACAGAGCACAGTACATTACTGGCATCCCTTTATAAGAGATGTTCAGACTTTATAGCTCTTAAACATTGTTTTAGCAGGATGCACATGTACACATGCATTGTGAAAATCCCATTAAACAGGTTAAGACCAGCAGCACAAATGGCCTCACCAACAAAGTGCACTCTCATGACATCTAGTTCTCATAAAAAATGTAAAACAAAATTGTTACAGGAACGTTCCACTTTGCCAGTAACGCTGCATTGCATTTACTCAGTAGAATCAGCAAATGCTTGAAGTTTTGACACTTCTCTTGGGAGCTACGCCACCAGAAACATACAAAATCCACTTCTATTTTCATTCACAAAATCAGGGGGCTGAACTGTAAAAAGCCAAAAACAGCTTTAAAATATTTGCTGATTATATGGAGGCCCCTGGAAATGCCACAGCCCCAGGGACCCGTGCGGCTCTAATCGGGGCCTGATGGGCAGCGTGAGTGAAGTGTGAGTGAAGAGCACTGTGACTGATTCTTGTGGAGCACTAACATTAACACTGGCACTAAGAACACAGCTGCTGTGTGTTCTTAGTGGCACACACACACACACACACACACACACACAAACATAGATAAACATACACAAACATACACAAACACACACACACAAACACACACACTAACCCAGGCCTGCAGGGGATGTAGACACATACATACACACACACACACACTGTGAGAAAAGCAGAGAATTTTGATGATGTCATTCTACAGCTGCAACTCCCTCTCTCCCTCACTTGCGTGCACACACACACACACACACACACACACACACTTTCTGTAGTCTAATCTGTGTGTTTACTAATCCCCTGCTCTTTCTGGCCAGCTCATATTTATTCCCTGCAGAATTCCCCATAAAACCCTGTTTACACGTTTGTCCCCAACTCTGTTTTCTAACATATTTTTCTCATTACATGCCCTTGTTAACTGTATTCGGTATTATTCTGTATACTAAAATTAAGTTTTTTTCCCTTTCCATCATATTTTTCTCCTTACGCCCTTGTTATAAGAATTCAATATTTCCTATTTTATTCCCTCTCTCTGATATATTCTCAACAGCAACTTCTAATCAGAGCTGGGTGGAGGGTCTTTGGCGTCAGACCCTGAGGAATGAGGGAACAAGAGGGAAAAACATGAAGGAGGGCATGTTTAGCAAGAGCTACAGAGCTAAACGAGAGAGATAAACGCAGCATGATTCTCCTTTTTCTTTTTTCCTACCTATCTAGCCTTTTCTCTGTTCTGCTTCCATCTTTTAAGTGGGTCTTCAGACCTAGAAAGCAGCCAAATCATACAACAGAGCTCAACAGCAGCACCATCCAAGAGCAATTACCACACACACACACACACACACACACACACAAAACCGCAAACATCCAATCACACAATGGGCTACAGAGAGGCGCCTAGCAAAAGTGATCTCCCAGGGACAGAAAACACACACACACTCGCACACAAACACACTGATGGCCCACTTACAGCCAAGCCACAAACACCACCCCTCCATCAGTACCAACCAAGTGGAACAGTGATGCATATAACAGCTAGTGAGTGTTATAAGATTTCTCAAAGCAGCTCCATATCATGCAGTCGTCAATTAATCTGTAGTTCACACACTCATCTGTCCACCACTCAGTGTCCTTCAAATCCAAAGAATAGCAAAAAATCTACTAATGTTTCGTAGTAGATACAGTACAACAAAAATATTAACAATATTACATTTTTTGTATATAGTGCCTTTCTCATACCTGAAAATGCTTTAAAATAGGCAATACCAATTCACAGGATTATACCAAGGTACAAAGAATGAATTAACAAACAAACAAACTAACTAACAAACAACCAAAAACACAAACAAATCAAAGGCTTCTGAGAAATATAATCATAGCCAACACACAGGACAGGGAACAGGAGTCAAACTGGTACATGAACAAGAAAGTTCTGAGTTGGACTTTTAAGGAAAACAAAGAGGAGCAGGGTGGAGAGAAAGAGGAAAAGAGGTCCATGATTTAATCCCTGAAACCCAGCAACGTTCGAATACAGCACTAAAATATTACTATTATAATTTGAAAAGAGTGTAACTGATACATTTTGGCTCAAGTCACATGAGTGTTATTAGGAGTTAAGAGCCTCTTCAAATCCAATACTGAAGTGTTTTTTACAGAATCTCTATATTTCTGTAGCCGTAACCTCACAGATGAGCAGTGAAAATTCAAATATAACATTTCAACAATTCAATAACTGGGGTACCTGAACACAATCGCAAACACTATTCCTAGAAGTACAGGAGTCAGCTAGCCATTTGAATTTTTGAGGGCCCAAAAACCAAAGCACCAGTTTTTAGTTTTCTGCTAAACAGTTGCAGACAGAATAAGTGGGTCTATGTAAGTGCACTTGTTGACATCAGAATAGTTCATTCAAAACTATTTGCAGTCTAGTTTCCATTTATGGACTGGGTATTAAATTGTACCAGAAGGGTTATACATACATTACAATGGCTTACAGAGCTGAACAAAGCAGAAATAAATTTAAAAGGATAGAGTATCTATGTAGACAGATGTCTACAAACTGTGCATCTGGCCATAAAATACACTATATGGACAAAAGTATTGGGACACCTGAGCATTACCCTAACAGGGAATTTAAAGGTCCCATGACATGAACATTTCACTTTGTGAGATTTTTTAACATTAATACGAGTTCCTCTAGCCTGATTATGGGCCTGCAGTGGCAAGAAATTGCAATATGTGTAAAGCTTGCTTTGATCATCCTGCTCCGCCCTTCAGAGAGAGACAGCCCAGATCGCCCGATCTGGAATTTACTCCCTTATGTCGACTTAAGGGGAAATGATCCCTCCCCTTTCTCGTTCTTTGCCTGCCCAGAGAATTTCGACCCTCCCCTAAAAAAATTAGCTCCACCTACAGTCATGGCTTGCAGACGAGGGAAACATGGC
>JBBPCY010000007.1:19547474-19570103 GCA_037974405.1 Brachyalestes nurse | reverse complement strand
ACACACACACACACACACACACACACACACACACACACACACACACACACACACACACACACACACACACAAATGTTGGTATACAGTAGTTCATGTGCTTCTGAACACACAAAGAGCTGCATTATTCAACAATAACAGGCCTCGCTAACAAGATTAAAACCATGCTGTATGAGTGCCGGTGTGTGTGAAATATGTGTTTGTGAGAGAGTGTGTATGAACATGCATGTTTGAATCTTGCTTTAACAATTTATAATTTAAAAGAAGCTGACCAGAACTTTAAAAATCACAGTGAAAAATTTGTGCTTCGGACTGACATGATTAGAACGTATCGAGTGCTTGCAAATTAAATGTGACACACATCAGCGCAATTCTTTCCAGAAATAATAACACCAATTAGGTCCAGAAACCTAATAACACCAGGTTTTAAAAACAGATGTTAATTACAGATGCAGTTTTTAAAGAGGAACATTTGGTTCATGACCAGTTCAAATCATGACATTCTCTGCACTGTTCCTGAACACGCAAGGTAGCCCAACCCAAGACGCTTTATTTACTTGGCCGATAAATATTATTCCTGTCTGCTGGGTGAGTCTGCTTTAACTTTGCATGCTGACTGGTGTTCTCTTTCTTCAGCTTTGTTATGTGACTTACAGGTCAGCTGTCTGATTTTAACTCAGTTGGATGATGGATGATGGATGATGATGTTAGCCAAAGGCTACAGCCTGGTGTCAAGGCAAATGTATACAATGTATGCTGAAACTGTTCATTCGGGCCACCCCCCTCCCTACCAATCAACAGTATTTTGCCTTTTACTGGATAAAATGCTGAACATTTCAGTTTTGCAAATTCAGTGCATCAGGTGTACAAAAACACAAATACGCACATAGAAAACACACAGAATACACACACAAGCATTAATAACACAAAGTGAAACACAAAACAAACGCATACACATACACACACACACATACACACACACACATGCATTAAATCTTAAATTGTAAAACTAGGGCACACATTATCCTAAAGCTATTTTTATTATTATAAAACCAAACAAACACATAAATACGCCAAATAAATGCATTACTGGGCTGTTTGCCATTAGGAGATTCCTCGGTGCTGAAAAAGGATATGAAAAGGCTCTAAGGACCTAACTGGGAGGAAACCCAGGTGACAGACAGCTGTCTGATCCCAGCTGGGATTTTGGTAATTTCCTGTTTGGTTGTTCATCTCTTGGCCAGGACAGAAAGTCTAAACAGCAACCAAAGCGCTGACCAATCCAAACCATAAATCTCATGATAACTTCATGTGTGTGGCCATCTGAACAGCTCACAATCACTAGAACTCTCTGACTGTATCTTTAAACATGACATACGCTGCGCTTTGGCTGGTCAGAGCAGGGCAGAGATCAGTGCACCTCCACTGCAGAGTACAGAAAATGTGCTCTATGTATTTGAGGCTGGTGTGTATACACACTATTCACACACACTATTCAACTCAAAACCTTTGATCAGACAAGGAGACCCGGTGCTGGAAGGATGTGCAAATACTGTTGACTGTATTAGACTCAAAAATTCTTTTAAAAAGCAGTAAAAAAGCATGTGCTGTTATAATTAAAACTGTTATCATTAAAAAGTGTGACTGCACATAAATAAAATATGATATGAAATACATGATGGTAATAGAAAATCTGAAACACTATGTTTTTAGTGAAATGGGGTCAAGTTTGTCCTCCTGATCTTTTCTTTCCAATGGATAGTTTAGACCCACGTCACTCAACAACCCTGGTGCTGCAGACGCCCTGCCTCGAGCATTTTAGCTTTACACACCCATTTCAGCAAGGGCTGTTAATGAGCTCATCAGTTGGATCAGGTGTGTTGGAAGAATTGAAAACACTCAAATGTGCAGGGAAGAGTGCCTATCCTAGTATTTGGGAGGGTTTGCTGAGGGTGTTTATGTACTAACATCTCCTATTCTACTGTATAGGAGTATTTATGTAGAAATGTATTATTCAAGCAGATGTGAGATTTACTGAGGGTGTTTATAGGCTACCCTCTAATACTATTTTCTATGAGTGTTTATTGGGGTGTGTATGTATCAATATCCCTTATTCAAGCATACAGGAGTGTTTATTGAGGGTGTGTGTGTGTATTAATATCCCTTATTCAAGCGTATAGGAGTGTTTATTGAGGGTGCTTATAAACTAATATCTCCTATTGTGGTGTAGGCTATATGAGTGTTTGTCTTTAGCTATGGCTGTACTATGTTTGGGAATCACTGTCTGTAGGGAATCTGATTCATCAGTCAAATATCAGTCTCATTTCTAGGGGAACTACTGGGATCTTTTGATGAATCTGAGCTGAATTTAAGGAGCAGGGTGTGAATCATGTCTTAACCCTGGCAGATCTGTAGAAGTGTCGTTTAAATCAATCATAAAATTTTCTCCATTATGTTTAAGGGTCAGTGGGCACAGCTTTCAGTTTCGATGATGCAATGCAAATGTTTATTCAGAGACTGTGCAAGGGAGGGGAGAGAGAGAGTGAGAGAGAGAAAGAGAGAGAGAGAGAGAGAGAGAGAGAGAGAGAGAGAGACAGAGAGAGATAAATAGAGGGTAATTGCAGGATTAGTGCAGTGCTGTTTCTCTGAGCCCAATTCTAAAGCCTGCACGTTGCCTCGTACTTTCTCATTCTTCTCAGCTGCTTTCTTCTGCTTTGTTTTCCTTGTTTTTTCTTCTCTCTTTATCTCTCTCGCACCCATACATTCCTAACTTCTCGTTTTCATTCCGTCCTTTCTCTCCTCGTTTCTGCTTTTCGTTCTGCACCATGGAGCTCTTTCTCTCCATTTCCCCTCTCTGATCCCCATGTCTGAAAATATCAGTGTGTGTGTGTACATGGGTGTGTGTGGGTGCACTTCTGCAACTTAGAGTGTGTTTTCCTCAGACTCAGTGTGATCATGGCTCAAAACAGTGCCCTCTTTCATTACACTATAACTTAACTATATCACCCCAACCCCCATTTCTCTTTTCCATACTTTCAGTTCCATTGCTGAAGCACACACACACACACAAAATCCATATGGAATTGCGTTCCAAAGTGGTGGCATTAATGATCTCATATCACTGAAAAGTGTTGTGTGCAGAATCTAACACTGAACAATATATATATATATATATATATAAAATACATATATATATATAAAATCATCTAAATAGTTTGTCCAGGAAATGTATGAAAAGACACACACAGAGGGGAAGTGAATCTCAGCCTCATGTTGGGTAATTGAGTGATTCAGCTGTCACAGGATGGTTATTAGTGTCACTGTCACCAAACACACAAACACAGTGCTGTTGCCAAGATATAAAAGCTGGTTCTGCCTTCAGTTGTTTCGACTCAAGTGCTCTGGAAATGAACTTTCAGTGCCTGTGTGTGTTTTTGACATGGATTTAAGTCTCAGGCTCTTAGGAGAAATGGCACTGATAAAGGAAGTTCGCGCACACACACACACACACACACACACACACATACACACACACACAGCTATGTATAACCTCATGTGTAACCTCATACTTGGAGTGGTCAGTGCAATGCCAAGCCTGGGCTCTGAGCTCTGTATCTTCACGAGAGCGTTTCACAGCAGTGCACTGGGAAAGCAATTACAGCCGTATTAAAGAGACGCAGAGCGAGAGTTAGAGTCTCAGAGTGATGTGAAGGAGGCTGACAGCCTACACATACACACATACATACTCAGAGGAACCTGGCTGAACATCATAACCTCTGAAAAAGACCTACAGGCTTGAAGGAGGAAGAAAAAAAAAGAAAATAGCTCAGACTGCATCCACGAGAAAAAAACATTTATGGTTGGCTTCCACACCTCTCCCTCTCTCCCCGCTTCAGTGCCATATTCTATGTGCGTTTGTGTGTGTCTTTCTGCCAGTATCTATGAAGCATGAAGGTTGCTTTGCTCCAACAGTCTGACGCCTATCTTGAATGTGTGAAGATCTTCCAGCTCAGAGTTAGCAGCGGT
Source organism: Brachyalestes nurse (assembly GCA_037974405.1). Taxonomy (NCBI): domain Eukaryota; kingdom Metazoa; phylum Chordata; class Actinopteri; order Characiformes; family Alestidae; genus Brachyalestes; species Brachyalestes nurse. Next base: position 19,566,080 of record JBBPCY010000007.1, on the reverse strand, counting down.
ACCGCCTGCAAGGCCAGAATCAAACACACGCCTTCAGACCAGGGCTGTAAATCTCTGACCTCACAAGGATGCGATTCACAATTCTTAAGAAAATGAAATCCCAAATTTTGCTATGGCTGGATTTGATTTAGAAAAATCTAGAATAAAAAATGTGACTGGAGTAACTACTTATACAGTGCAAGAAAATGAACAATCAAAACAATATGTTGGCCATTTTTGGAAAGATTTTTACATTTAAAAGGGGCCAAGATTTTTATTTTGGCCAAAACATGAGTGCATGCTTTTGAATACCACTAAATATTATTAAAACCATGTATAATCCATTGTAACATTCCAATACCACTGTAGGTAAGACAGACACATCAACCTGCAATGATGCATTTTTTTTTTACAGTTGGACAAAGGGAGCAGTCAAGCAGTCCAAGTGGAAATGGAGCACGCAGCTTTGAAAGGAAAACCAAAAGGAGCAGCACCTCCGGCTACACTTGAAGGAGAAGAGCTGGCACACTGATCGCAATCTCTCCGAAAGCACCACAGTTAAACCAACCCTAAAACGGAACGGAGCTTATCCACATATCCATCAAATCTAAGACTGAACCTAAAAGGAAGATTTATTAGAAATCCCTTCCGTGTAGCTCCACCTTGTTGGTGTACAGATAGCTTAATGCACAATTTTAGCTGATTAGTTTCTCACCACAGAGCTGCTCTTGACTGGGTCATTCTAGATGGTGGTCCTTCCTAACCTAGCAGTGACACTGATATGTAAAAACCCCAGCAACAGCACTGTAGGGCCTTTTTGATACACCTCCATCAGCTCCACACACAGTACCATACCACTACCATGTAAACGTCACTGTTGTGTTGAGAATGCACCACCACCCAAACCATTTCTGATCATCAGAACCTGTGGTCCAAAACTGATAGATGGGCAGTCTGTAACTGTGGGCCTATAAGGTAGATGGGCCTCATAAAGTGGCCAGTGAGTGAGGAACACAGGCAAGGACTCTAATAAAGTGGCCAGAGAGTGTAGACAGGTTGGATCATGACAGTATGGCCAAGAACTGTGAGTGGAATGCATTTGTGTTATTCTTCAGAGAGGCGACTGCAATCCTTCCAGGCAATGTTTACCAGAATAGGAGGTGTGAGCCTCCAAACCGCAGCGCTTATGAAGAAGCAGACAACTTTGGAGGGGTTTAGGGAAAGAGTTGAACGTTATTAGAGTGAACTAAGCTATTTCACACTTTCCGAGAACAAAAAACCCAGCCAAGTGGATTCAGGCATGCAAGAAATCTGAATAGATTTTAATCTGCTTATCCAATATTTCAGCAGGTCACAACATCACCAGGCTTTTTCCAATTCAACCTAACTCAAGCCTTCATTTCCTCACTCTTCTGGACGCTAGGTCAGTGGCTGTGTGCTGGACTTTATCACCACACACTCGTGGGGAACAGACTGTTTACTGTCTGATCTAGGATCAGCTCTTCCAGTCCATGTAAATCACATTCATTATAACAAAACAAACCCCTGCTCTCAGCCCAATGCTCCTGAGACATTTGAGATGACCAAGCTGCCTTGTACTGAGCTCCTTTTGCCTGCTAAGTAGCTGAGTTATGCCGAGGAGCTGAAAAGGTCCTGTGTGACAAGCATCAAACCACTCAGTGGCTACAAAAAATCATAAGTGGCCAAATGAAGAGTCATGATCAGGGCATTCCTACTTATAAAAGCCCATGTAGGTTTGAAAAGTGTGTTTTTGAGTGTATATGAAAGGTCCTACTATTTCATCACAGTGTTTTTCACTCTACATGTATAAAACAGGGGCGTTAGGAAATTGCTGGAATACTGGAAAAATAAATACTGTGAGATAAGGTTTTTGGCTGTATAGCCCAGTCTTTCATTCAGTGGTTACTGTAGAGGTTACCTACCTGTACAGTGCACCTGCGGATCTCTCTGTCTTGCCCAGAGCACTTATACGTCGGCAGAGGGAGCACGGGGGGCAGAGGGGGCACCCAGCCAGGCCTGGACTCTCTCTCCTGGAGCTCGTTCCAGGCGCTGGGGTAATGGCTGTAAGTGGGCAGGTCCTGTGGAGCGTGTGGCCGATGGAGAGGTGAGGAGAATGGGGGCGGGGCGCGCCGAGTGATGGATCTCCCCCTTGGTTTCTCACGTGTAGACGAGTGTCTCTCGTCTTCTCTGTGACTCACTTCTTTTTCCCTCGTCGTTTCTTCCACGATTTTCTTTTCCACGTCTCTCTCTGTTTCGGTTTCCAGGGGCTCACTGGTCACGTTGCCGTGGCGACGCAGGTGTCGTGCTTGCCGGTTTTGCCGGTGGAGGGGGAGAGAGAACGGGACTCTGCCATAACCGAACTGTCCTGGACGGATAGAGGAACCGGACCTGAAAGAGAGAGAGAGAGAGAGAGAGAGACAGAGAGAGAGAGAGACAGAGAGAGAGAGAGAGACAGAGAGAGAGAGAGAGACTAACTATATACAAAATAAACAATGTGATTTTTTTAGGAGATATCAGACAGTTTGCTTTACTCCTGGAAATTCTCCTGCAGAGCTTCCATAAATCATCTCTACAGATCTAACGGAGCCTAACGAGGTGTATTAAATTAGTAGCTTTTAAAAATGTTAAAAAGTTTTTTCAAAATCAACAAAAAAATTTAAGGCTAGGATGTCATTTCATTTTAGAAGTGGGGGAATGCAAGTTATACCTTTATCTTTACTGTAAGAGCATCCAACCATCACAGAACTTGTTACTCTTAAGACCCTTTTCACACTCCAGCGACAATGTCAAGATACATACTAGCTATGGGTAATGTTCAGGCTTTGCATCACTCACACATGCCGCCCTTAAATGGTATTTTACCTTGGAGGCATGCATTCATATAACATTGTCACGGGACATTCTTAGCACAACGCTTTCATTTTTAACTCATGTTCAAAAATACAATTCTGCAACTTTTCTCTGCCCCATCACCGTTTCTGCTGCTTCTCACTAAAATTCTGAACATATTGCATGCTGTAATGTTTTCACTTGCAAAGCTAAACTAAAAAACTGCAAAAACAAAAGTGTCAGAAATGCTCAGCTTGTTTTTCCTGATTTTGTACTAAAGGTAAATAACAGCATTAACTGTTAAAGGATTCTGACTCTGGCCTCCACATTTAACATTCCTGCTTAATTTCCATTAAATACCTGGGTATGGGTGTATGTGTGAAAGTAACAATGGAAATAAGTTTAGACCACTGATCCATCAGAGGCTTCATCAGTTAGACTGCAATCGATAACTAAGTTCTAGTTTGGTCGCTGTGATTAAAGTAGAAATATAACACGTAACAGCAAGCAAGAGCAAGATTAAAAGAGTCCTTTTTAGTGATTTCCCCTGTAACCTCAAGCTAACTTCAAAAGTGAGAGGACTAATTGCTGATTACCCACCCCCATCCTAGTAAACCATGCCTATGGCACAAAGGCCTATACATGCTAAAGTGAGAGTACATTACAATGGAATATTTTGGAACACAATATATATATTTAGGTATATATTTAGGTTTTCTGTGACAGAACTAGTGCTTCAACCAATTAAACTTACCTTCTCGCAGTTGAAGGATTCCTGCTTGTGGCGACAGACCTCCTACTACCGCTTCCTCCACCTCTTCCTGCACCGTGATTGGGTGGCCGCCTGGAAGCTCTCCCTGACTGACCATATGGAACAGAAGACGAAGAAGAGGAAGATGAGGATGAAGGAGAAGAAGGTGAACGGTAAATTGAAACCGGCTGTTGACTGGACGGCGTGAGTTCTGGCCGGTAAAACTGGGGGATGTGACTGGACTGCCCTGGATTGGCCTCCTCAGCGGTGCTCCGGTAGAGGGGTAATCCAGGACTCTGGCTGGCTGGATGTGCAGGAGAATAAAACGGTGGTCTTTCTGCCCGGCCGGTACCGTAATGGGAGGGCTCACTCCCTGGGTAAACTGGGGGGTAGTGTGGCCTGACTGCAGAGATCATAGGGTTGTGGCCCGAGGCACTCGATGGCAGGTAGGATGCCCCACTCCAAGCCTGTTGTGGGGGTTGGGCCGGTGGCACGCATCGCCTCCGCCTCTCTGAGACGCCTCCTCCACAACTCTGAGAACACTCTGTCCACTCACCCCACGGAGCCCACACACCTTCAAGCCCCTCCTCCTCCACCTGTCGAGAGCGTCGACCGGACACCTAGGACAGACAGACAGCAAATGAACAAATTTAACACCAACATGAGCACCTTTCAATTAATTAGAAACTTGCTTCAACTCTTTAGCATACAGTTACAGACTATAGGCCGCAGGTCCATTTCCTCATTTATGGCCCTGAATTACAAAAAGCTACATGAGTATTTGCATTTTTTTACTCTGTTTGCGTCATTCTTTACGATTTCATATTTCTTATCATGGCACCAATACCGAAAAATCAAGATCACTGAAATTTTAAATATCACGATGGGCACAATCACTTTATCATACTTTGTGTTTATTATATGTATTGTTTTGTATTTGCAGATACACATTAACGGCTTGTTTTTACTGCATTATTTTGTTTATTTTAGACTTGTTACATTATTACCTGATCAAAAGTTTTATTCTTGCATACAAAATAACTGAGGTGTGTGGGTGGGGCAGAGGGCGGAGGACGTTGCCCTCAAATGTTCCGAAACAGCCCTGATAGCCCATCTATTGATCTATACAGGTCTCTGGACGAAGAATCCAATGTATGGTCAAGGATTTTGTAATCAATGGTAGTTGTAATGAACTGTTGATTTACCACAGCGGCTCATTTCTAATGTTTTCATGAGTTGGATTAGATGTGCTGAGCAGTCCTCAGGACTGGAGCCGATCAAACCTGTCTAATCTACCAGTTGCTACAAACTCTAGGACCGGAAACAGTAATCAGGAACACCTCCGTTCTAATCAATTGTTAAAGATAACCACAGAGCCACTCTTGGGTGAATATTTTTAGGTGGTAGACCCCTCTTAAACTAGGGAATGGTTCATCATTCCAGCTCATTTCTGGTCAAGAATGTTCCTGAAGCCAAAAACTGACCAGTCATAACAACGGACAGGCTACAGTATGTGATACATGTGTACATTAATGGTGTTCAGCAGCACAGGGTTTGATCCCAGACAGCTGGAAACATGTCTTAATAGCTCAGATCAAAAAACAAATACAAACATGTCAAGTTCAGAGCCACAACGACGAAAGCCAGACATAAAAATGCCCCACTTAAGAGTGGACAAGTTTGAACAAATGCCCTGCACCGTAAACCAGAGTCACCTGACAGCTCGCTTATGTAATTTAGCAACTATTATCAGCCTAATATCCAACAACATTGGCATAAACAGTGTCTCTATAGTGTTGGGGTGACCCACTTTGGTAGGCCTGGAGTTTGCAACTTAAGCTATTAAAGAAATAACAGAAGAAAATCCAACCTTTAAATATTTGTGACAGTGCCACCTTGGGAATAATGCCAATATCCCACTCCTTTTATTCCCTTGTTTTGATGTCGGAACTCATCAGCACTCACGTGAAAAATAAAACGGCCAAATCATTATTTAGACAAAACCCCAATTTTCATACTTACAAAGACACTTTGATGAACAAGATGAGTGTCAGAAAAAATGAACAAAGCATTCCACAGTTTTAATAAACAGCTGTTTTTTGTTAACTGAACCATAGAAGTAATTTTTCACTGAACTGAAAAGTGACCGTGAAAATGGAACATTATTCTGAAAAGAAGGTAGGTGTCCCAAACCTTTAATGGCCAGTGTACAGAAATAATGTTTTATTTCGCAATAAATAAGGGACAGAAATTTCTGGGCCGTGTGCGGGCCTGACAGGGGCAGAAAAGAAAGGCTCTGCCGAACAAAAGTTTCCATTCAGGAGAAAAACACTCCAAAACAGTGAGGTCGGAGGTCACCTCTGATCTGTCCAAATCTCAGCCAGGGCCACACAACATCCAGCCAGTGCTCTAGTGTATGTGTGTCACACAGAGAGAGACAGAAAGAGAGAGAGACACACAGAGTATCACTGTGTGTGTTTGTGTGTGTGTGTGTGTGTGTATGTGTGTGTGTGTATGTGTGTGTGCAACTACATCACAAAAACACAACTATTACTAATGTACGGAAACGGCTGAGTCATAATGAATGATGTTGAAGAGGTCACACACACACACACACACACACACACCCTGAATAATGCACAAACAAACACGCATGCACATGCTCTCCCGGTTTCCTGGAACATCCAATACACCTACCAGCATCCACCCCTCCGCCTCTGCCTCTGTCTGTGTCAAGGGTTTCTTGTCCCTCCTTGTCAGTCAGCTTCTACCTTTTAGTAAAGCTGGTACACTAGATATTGGAACACTGTTATGAAGATCGGACTTCTTTCAGACACAAGAGCATTAATGGGGTCCGGGACTGATGTTGGATGATTGTTTCTGGATCAAATACATCATCCCAAAAGTATTAGATGGAGCTCCATCACTACAAAGAAAACAGCTCCCTGCTCCACGGACCAAAACAAGGGACCTTATACCTCTCCAGTCAACATTTACTCTGAGCTCTTTGCTTTACACTATTACTAAGAATAATGAAACAAGCCGTCATGCCACAGCTATTTTCCCATCTTTAGAAGATCAACCAACCAAGATACAAGCCAGGATGTTCAGTTACAAAAGCTTTCCTCAAAGTCAGGAAGAACTCTATGTCTATGTCACAAAAGATCTCTGGCTGCCTTTCTGGTCATTTACCACCAGATCCTGTAGATTTGTATTTCAGATCCTTAGAAGAATACAAACACTCCAGACTGCAGAGCTTCCTTAGCTTCTCGTAGAAAACTCGTAGAAGATTAGCTTGCTGGATTCACTCTTTCTTTGTTTCTCATTTCACCTCAGAGCATTTAGAATGTTGATGCTCGTCTGATCCATAACCTCCTCAAACTCCCCCTACTGAGATCTAATGACTGGTTTCACAGAGAACCAATATCTGATACAGCACTTGTTTCTCACATTTCTTTTCTAATTCCTCAGAGGAGGAATGAGTTGCATCTGTTTAGACAGGATCAAGTAACAGCGCAACCTTTGTCTATAAAGACATAAATCTTTTCAGATTCGAAGTGCACCCTCTAAGCAAATATGTAAAAGAAAAGGAAAGCATCTGAAATTTGGCATATTGCTATTCGAGATAAAGAAAAACAGTTTTCTAACATTCAAAGTGAATTTGACACTGAAACTCTCCATGTGCACATGCATATAGTGGATCCAGCACACCAGTCCAAACATCGAAATAATGGAAAGAATTGTTCATATTTTCTGTTTTAAGAGGCAATTACAGTGTCTGAGTGTGTGTATGTGTGTGTTTGTTCAGACCCAACAGGGAAGACACACTGCTTGTGTGTGTGTGTGTATGTCAATCTGACGTAAATAAAGACAGTATAGATATAACACACACATATAGACACTATTCTAACATATTCAGCTTGAGACCTCTTGCACTGAATGTTTGTCTCCATAGTAACTTATTGAGCTTAAATTTTTAAGACTCTTTTGTAGTGTTCTGTTTTGACTCTCTCTGCAGAACTGAAAAGGATGTGCTCACTTTGCTTACAGAGGACTCGAGAGATGAGCCGTCACTGCCCAGCTTGAACAAACAATGGGTGGATCTGCTCTTAAAAATCAAGAATTCAATGTCTTCACTGCAACAGTATTTCCTAGTAATAAAAATGACATAAACCAACCGTACAAACACTCTTTTTAAACAGTGAAAACACAAAAATCACAGATATTCACCTTTTTTAAATCACAGACAGGCTTATTACTTACAGTATATGGACACATATTGTATTAAGAGGATTGGGGTGCCAGAATAGTTTACCAACAGGGTCTTTAATGACACTGCATTCAAATACATAGACTTTTAAAATAGAGTTGGTCCCCCCTTTGCAGCTATAACATCTTCCACTGTTCTTGGAAGGCTTTCCACAAGGTTGGAGTGTTTCTGCGGGAATTTGTCTTCATTCATTCTGTAGAGCATTTATGAGGTCAAGCACTGATGTTGGACAAGAAGACCTGGCTCACAATCTCCAGTCCAGTTCATCCTAAAGGTGCTGGATACGGTTGAGGTCAGGGCTCTGTGCGGCCAGTCGAGTTCCACACTGAACTCGTTCAACCATGTTTTATGGAGCTGCTTTGTGCACTGGGACACAGTCATGCTGGAACAGAAAAGCTTCTTCCCAAAACTGTGTCCACAAAGTTGGAAGCACAGCGTCCAAACTGTCTTGGCATGCTGAAGCATTAAGATTGAATACTTGTGTCCATATATTGTGTCCCAATACTTCTGTCTATACAGTGTATTAGGACTCCTCATATATGAAGTCATCCAACTTGAGGGTCCTGTGTTATGTATTTGAACTGAAATGTAAATTTTCTGCCAAAATGAATAGCCTCACACCAGGTGGTCATCTCTGCTATGTTTTTACTGTGTTAAACATAATATTGCCCACTGTATACTGCAAACTCACCCAACCTGATTTCAAAACTTAACCACATAAACAGAATCCGAATCAGAAAACCTTATAGATCCTAGAAGAAATTGCTTGTGGTATGACTGCACAGTCACACAGAGACACACGAATAAGAAATAATATATAACATAAAGATAACTTAACATAAAACACAGCATAAAATACTATGTACTATATACACTCTACTATACATACAAAACGCTGTGGCAATGCAATGTTGAGTGGCCAGCTGCCATGTGCTGGGAACTTGGGCCCCTCTGCATGTTGAGGCTGAATGCAGAGCCACCAGGTCTGTGATAGACCTTAAATGCAAGAATCACTGACACAATGATATAGAAATGAAAAGTGTCTATTTGTTAAGCATGAACACACCCCGGGGAGCAGTGTGTGGGGACGATAGCTTGCTCAAGGGTACCTCAGTTGTACCCCTGGCAGTGCCGGGATTGAAACCCATGACTTTTAACCACTAGGCCACAAGCCGCCACAGTGATATTGACAGAGATTCCTATCAATAATACATGTCGTTTTGCAGTTTTACTATTATTTGTAAAATTATTTTTGTGTGATTGCCAATACAAAAAATGATCTAAAAATTTGGCTCTTTTGTTGCCGCCTCTCTGTCTGTCGTCACCCTCTGTGATCCGGTTACTATGCCAGAGGAATGGACACAGAGGAACACATCTGTAGACTGGAGCTCACTGGAGCTGCGTTTCAAATGTAAGGCGGCAAATATTACCAAAGTCACAATAAAGATCAACGTTCTCTAAGCTGAAGTTGCAAAAAACCCCCAGTTTTTAGGAAGAGCTGAGAGAAACATCTTCCATGGCTAACAGGGTGCTCCAGGTTCGTTCATTCAGTTATTATTTTTTGTTTCCACTTTAACTGGTGCAATGCTGTGTTCTGGCTGCTGCACCATTAAAGGTGGAACCAAAAAAATTAATAAGACAATTTTAGCCTTAAAATCTATCATGGGTGCAGTAACTTTTGGTATGCAAGAATCTTGGCCAGTTATTTCAATTTCCTATACTAAAATCCTATAATTTAGCAATTGGCTGTATGGCTGTTTCTCATGTACCAATTTTAATATCTTTCAATTATTACATTATTCTGAACTGCTTTCTTCTCCCAAACACACTGCATATACATACCAAACTGTTCTGTTACTGCTCTGTTATTGTTACTGTTCTGTTATTGGCAGCATTGTCTGTTGCCTTGTCATGTTCTGTAAATTATTGTACTGTTACTCATGTTTTTCTCCCTCTTGCAGTTCTCTCCTGCCCACACTTGTGTAGTCTTATATGTTTTTGTTCTTTGTGTTCCTGAAGAATCATTGTTTCGCTTTGGGTTCTAGTGTGTATATGGCTGAAATGACAATAAACATCTACTTGAATACCAGTTTCCCAGTTACACTACAATTACTGGAAAAACTTTATTGCCGTGATATACAGTTAACTATAGCGAGATAATAGAGTTTATGTAGTGATAGCTATATATTTGAGTAACACTGGTGACAGTGGAACTTACTTTAGCCACCATATCGTGAATGTAACATTACTTGCCCATATGAGCTGGTGCTTTTACATGATATAGTATTAGTAATGAAGTGAGTCCTGAAGCTGTCTCTGAGTCTGATTCAAGCATAGAAATATACTTATCACTTTATTGGTGTGTTTATGACTGTGTTATTCTAAATTTTGATTATCATGTTTTATTGCTAATGTATGTAAGTTCCAAAAATTGGTTATCATTCTCTTTAAAATCGAATAATCGGTATAGTTCCTCAGTGTATTGGTTCACCCCTAAAAACATACAGTAAAAAATTGTATAAATCGATACATAGGTCACTATATAGTCAGACTTCCCACCATGGGAACCCTGACAACCTCTGTCACAATTTGAACATCTGTCAGTAATTACACTGCAAACAAGGCAAACTGGCCTTGAGTTACAGGAGTGAGGAATGGAAGCCTGGATTTGCCACCAAGTCCTGGGCATTAAAACAGAAATGGTCATTTTAACCATTTTTACTACTCCAATACCTTCATTTTTAATCAAACAGCAAATAAACACCAAGGTGACCGTGTTCATCAGAATATTGAAACAAGCACACCCATCCCTATTTGAAAAACAATAGAAATAATCTTAAATTGTCTAAAAATGAAATATACTTTGCACCAATATAATCCCTACCTCTGAATTCACCTATAAGATTAAAATCTCTCACCGGTTTTTCAGCCTTGTCCTCCTCAGCCACACACATAGTGGTCAGCACTGCGCTCCATAAGACACACAACCTGCAAAGATCATGAAAATAAAATGAGAGGAATGTGAGCACATTATTGTAAAAACACACACACAGAATATTTTCTTTTTCCCTCGGCATCCTGAAGTGTGTGAGGTGGCTTCAGTCCTAACCTAATTGCTCGGCTGGGTGTTTGGATACAGGGACAGAAGCTCAACTGTCTGGTTTAATCAGCATCTTCACACTGTCAGTTCAGTCCCAATAACTGCTTTAAAAGAGCTTTAGCAAAAAATCTCACGGTCACTCAAAAAGAGTCAGTCAGCTGAGACATGTTCAGTATGAGGCTAAAACAATGAAAGCTTGCACCCCACCAGCATGCCTAAATAACCCCACATTTATCTCAAAAGTTATCTCAACAGTATGCAGCCCAGCCTAAAGCAGTGTCACACAGCGTCAGATTGCACATAAAGCCTATCTGAGATACTTCAAACTTGCTGAGGTTTGAGGCAACTGTAAGAAGATTTAGATGTGCAGTTTGCACATTGTTAACTGCTGGGGTATTAACTTTTATTATAGCTACAGAAGTAAGGAACTAAAGAGGCAAACTTCAGAGGTTTTGGCTGTTCAGGGAAAGGGGGAAACCAAGTAAATTAGATTTTAAACAGAAACTTACATTCCTGTGGAAACTATTTTCCTCAGTCATCCGAGAGGTCAAAACGAGGCTCTAGAAACTTCATTTATCTTCGTAATGTGGAGCTCACAAAGCACACACGTGATGAATGTCCGCTCAAATGAAAATAGCCCCAAAGAGTTTATCTGCTTGGACTATGACTATCACTCAAGTGGGACTGAGGGGAACGGCCAGTGACCTTGATGCTAGAGATCCAATGTCCTACATGTTTTACCTCAAACGCACGTATTTTGTGGTTTTGTGACATCTGTTTTAAAGTTTAATTTTTTAGTTTATAGGTTGTTTTTTATTCACCTTTCCCAATTTTTTTACCCATTACAGTCACGTCGGACTCTCAATAACCAGGTTTCATTCAAATGTTACCAAGCTGGGAGAGTAAAGGCTGGCGCATGCTTCATCTGAGACACGTAAAACACCACTGCATCTTGTTGAACTACTATCACATCATCGGAGGCTCAACACACTTAAACACTAATTACCAGTTGTTCTACATCAGCTAACAGATTGATGAGGGAGGAGGAGGCTAATAATGCTCTCTTATACTCCAGGCCACAGGGCTGTGGGATTAACTTGTCTCGTGACAATAAGATGTGCAGTTTGGTAGCTGAACCTAACTTTGCTATCTTTAATCTTGAAATAAAATTTGTATTTTTCTAGCCAGGTCAGTACTGTACCATATAATCACAGCTTTTTACGATCAAGACAACACAAAGAAAACACACAGCTGGCCCGAATAATGTGAATACAGGGGTATTTATTTATCATGTTAGAGTTCTGTTCTTAATTTAGTATTCCGAAGTTTAATCTTTTGTTAACTCTTTAGAACTCAGTCTGGGATCTAGAACACTCGTGTGGCACCTGGACAACTTTCAGAAATGGAGGCTTATTTATGCCTGTTATAAATAAAACACGTAATGGCTGACCACAACTACACTCAGCCGTATGATTTTGCACGTCATCCTTTTCTTTAAAAGAGCCATGCGAGACTAGTCATACATATTATATAGTAATATGTAAAACCAAGAGAAACAGCTAAACATTCATTAAGATGTTTGACTCTGTCTTTACTGTTGCAGGTGAAGAGGTTGAGTGCATCCTCAGTCACTTGTTTAGCTGCTGTATAACTGGGAGTTGGGATGGAGACATCAGACTTGCTAATTACAAACCTAACAATGGAACTGAACTAGGACGGTTAGTTAGAAACAAAATTTAAGCTGGGATTTGAGACTAAACTCCGTATGAAAACACAGCAAACTCACTTCTGTCATCACTATGAACTAGATAATCAGAAATCCGCCTCGGATATAATGTTTCGCTCATCTATCTCTTTGTAAGAGATAGATGTCCATTGTAAAAGGTATGTATAAATGAGTAAAACCAGTGTGTTACAAAACTGGAATATTTAGATGAGAGAATCAACTAAAAACACGAATTTACTATGGTGTTGTTTTTAAGTTTTGTTTTGAGAATGAGTACTAAGAGACCAACACACACACATACACACACAAGTACATTCATAAACATACAAATCAACTTTAGCAATACGCACATCAACATGCACAGAAACAAAAAACAACACAGGATACGCTTTTTGTCTAGTTATAACACACAAGCACAGCCACCAAAATAACTGCCATCAGATACACTAACACACACACACACACACACCAGCAGACACCAATGCTGACACAGAGCAGAGCAGGTGGACTACAGCACTGGAGTCAGTAAACAGGGTTTTAAACTCATGTTTGTGTCTTTTTTAAAGTTCATCCCAATGTTCAGCTCTTTTAAACACACACTGCTATTCCTGCAGCCCCCCAAACCGCCGCCCCCAGCCCCCCTGCTCAACTTTTACTGCCTATTTTTCCATCAGACCATGAGCTAATCCTTTAAGACACTGAGGTTTTTCGTGTTGTTCTAAGTGGTGCTCGGCTCTCTGTGTGTCCGCTGCATCTGTGGCTTCGTTTTTACCCCAGAAACGGCGCAGGGCAGTTTGTGTGCAGCCGCAATGCAACGTTGCACATAAACCATAATTACTACGCGCCACCGCGGAAACCCCAACGAAAACAGCCCCGGACAGGGGCACAAAAAGCTCCAGGGGTGGTGGGGGGCTAAAAGGAGGGCAAAGGGGCACTAACACCCCCCCAAAAGCCCTCCAGCCCACCCCTCAATCCTCTGCCCACGTTTTCCATCCATTCCCATGTGCTCGAAAATGGGGCAAATGCGTAAAGAGAGACATTAGCAGGAGAGATGTTACACACAGATGCGACTTTTTAACATCCAGATGCATGTTATGCTTTTAAAGCAATGCATATAGTTGGGAAAAAGCACGTGGTCCAAACTGGTGCAAGGAAAAACAACAACAACTGGATGATACTTTCCAGTGCAGTGGAGCTGGAGAGCAGCGCAAAGGGTTAAACGCAGGGGGCTTACCTGCAAGAAGACCCCAGCCACATTCTCTCTCTCTGTCTTTCCCCTTCTCCTTCTCTTTCTCTCTCTCTCTCCTTTGCTCCTGCTTTACTCCACGAAGTTCTGAGCAGTGGTCGAACGTCGTTCAGCTTCTTGCTCTGGATTCAAGCAAGAACTGAAACTGTTTCCAACTTTTTCCCCTCTGTCCTGCTCTCTCTCTCTCTCTCTCTCTCTCTCTGTCGCCTTCCTCTGTCACTCTGCCTCTCTCTGGCTGACTCTCTCTCACACACACACACACACACACACACCTCTCCCTCCTCTCTCCTCCCTCCTCAGGGGCAGTGGAGGGGTGGGCCAGTTTTTTTTTCTTTCTGTCGTTCAACCAACTTTTCCTTTTTGTCCTCGTGGAAAAGTGGTGTGACGTTGGACAGCTGGGGGGCCCGAAGGGGTTGGAAAGTGTGTGGATTACACAACAGCACAGGCACACTCGGGGGCATACACACATACACACACTAGTGTGTGTTCCTGTCTGTGTGGGGTGTTTCCTGTGCTTCTGTAAAAGTGGGTGTAAAAGCTGCTCTTCTACAAACAACATAACTCTAACCTTAAACAGAGCAACAAAAAGATCAGCTTCAATAGAAAACTGCAGTTTAGGGAGGGAGGGGGGAAGGGGGGTCCCCAGAAAGAAGCAGGGTCACTCCCTGTCACCATCACTCTCCTGTGCAGTTATTCTACTTCTGTGTGTATCAGTGCTGTTAGAGTTCAGCCTTGTTTTTATTTCACTTGACCCCTTGACCAAACATATGCATGCAGACTCACACTCATCTCTCTCTCACACACACGCACACACACACACACACACACACACACACACACACATTGAACTGACCAATTTAAACACACTGAGCAGCATCAGATTCAATCTGAACAGTCACAAGAGAAGCAAAAAATCGAAGAATATTAAGACAACATTGTTTGCTGTTCTGCTTTATACTGTGTTAACATTTCAGGCTGTATGGTGCAATATTACTTGGAATAGAACTATCTTACATTAACTTCCCTGTTTATTTTCTTCTCCTCTTAACTTGCCTAAGGTTCTGTCTCCATAGCAATGAAATACTGTTGAGTAATGAATTTTCACATCTGGTCCAACAGATCGCACAAATTTGTTATTTCTTCCTATATTTCTCTCTATTTTCCTTTTTGTGTTTGCCTTTTCTCCTTTTCTGCGCATTCGCTTGAAGACCTGCAGGGAGTGGGAGCGGGTTTTGGTGGTAAAAGCAGAATGAGGGTGTGATTGCTGCGCTGCATTCAGTCACGCTGGTGCAGATGTGATTGTGCTGGTTGGTGAAGATAAAACTCTAAAATTGCCCTGAGAGTCAGAGACCAAACACTGGGGTCAGACGGTGATAGCATGGACACTGATAAGATGTCCAACAACCCAGAAAGTTGTGTCCAGTGGGACCCTTGGGCCCACTGGACCCAACTTTGTCCAGTAGTATCACAAAGGGCTTCACTCCCAACACAAAGTCTCTAATATTTCAATACAAATGTGGTTAAAGACTACCATTGAACACAATTGGTGTTCTGTCATTCTCATCAGTTATTACCATTACCAGGTCGGCACTGCTGTGAAACTGCCCAATAATTAATAGGTCATCAGGGGTTTCTAATAAGGTGGATGGTGAGTGTAAACTCTTGAGTCATCTATAGAGCACTCAGAGCTGTTTGAGGACCTCTGGGTTAAGATTTCAGTGAGATCACACAGCAGTAGGTGTTTCAAAGCTGCTACTCATGCTTACACCCCATAATACCCATCGCTTTTGAGTGCAGTCAGTGTGACGGCGAGTGAAATGCGAGTGAAATGAAGGACAGATGAGCTCTGCAGCCACTGTGCTTGATACTGCCATCACATCTGTGTTGATTGTGAGCGGAGACAGCAATTATTTTACCTTTAGGAGACCACCAGGCTAGGTTTGGGGTTTGCGAAAAATGGTAGAGCCAAACTGGCATAACTGTTGTCAGCGCAGTCATGCTGGGACCTGTAGTGCACGGGAACTGGTGGTGAGTGGGCCCTCTAACATCTTTATTAGACCCCTTATGCTGCTACTATGACTCATGTTTCCTTGATAATGTATTTCAACCATTAGCCCACATCAGTGTCCCATATGCAGCTATTATGACTACATACAGTAGAGCGTAAAAGTTTCGGTATTTGGTATTGCAGTTTTTATATGGGAAAATAAATACACAGCTTCCACACTTAAATATGGATTATGTGAAAGTGATCATTCTGTCACACAGTAACATACCACACATATTAACAGCTCACAGTGTGAACACCATGTAATTCTTCCTCTGCATTTAACCCATTCACCAAGTGAAGCAGCGGGCAGGTAGGAACACAGCATCCAGGGAGCAGTGTGTGGAGGCGGTATCTTGCTCAGGGTACCTCAGAGGTGCTTAGCAGTCACACCTTCTGGATCGCAGGGTGAATGCCCTAACCACCAGGCTACCAGCTGCCTACCCTGCATACTGTGTCTGCATACCTTGGGGAAAAACTTACAACAATAAATGTGCCATAACTTTTGCACATGCCACATTTTATATTTTTATAAATATGCATTCCATGCAGAGGATGAGTAACTATTTTCACGTAGAAAAACATAATTTTACCAGAAGTATGCAAACTTGTGCACTGGACTATATATTCGTCCTAATAATTAATACAAAAGTATTATATTTCCTTATTTATAACTTTAAACAAAAGATCAAAACAACTAGATATAAACACAATCAAAGCAAGCATTCTGTTTATTTCATGTTACACTGCAAGGGATGTAATTAACATGTAAATTACACTGTCATGTTTTTATTAACAGATGGTAATAATTCTCATATGGCAGGGAGCAAGGGGCTGGGGTAGTGGGATTGGTTCATTTAGCACTGGGGTTTATAAGATCCTAATTACACCTCTGGGGGGTAAACTCATTCACTTGTGGCAGTTTTAGTGTGAGAGTGTTACTGGGAGATTATCGGAGTGTATCAGCACAGAGTCTGTTATTTGTCTTGCATCACCGCGGCAACTAATCAGATCGAGGCAGGGCTATTTTTGCCCCGGGACTTTTCTATCCCTAAAAGTGTCTTAAACTACCCCACCCTAGCCTCAGAGGGCATTATCTCACATTACTGCCCCATTATGCCCTCCACCCATCAGAGCAGAGGTGTTGGTCTGTACAGTGACCCTCCCTTTCTGATCGCTCCATTACAGTCACTCTTGATTCAAACTTGGAAGACTTGGAGAACATGTGGAGGGTTTTTGTGCCAAACAATCAGTAATTAGCTCAGATTTATTAGAATGTAATGTGTGCTATCCTTCCCTCTGTTTCTTTTTTCCAGAACATTCTTACATTTGACACCAAACACACAGACACACAAAATGCCTTATTTACATCATCCCTTGTTTTCTTTCTATGTCTTTTTTGTTTGCGTGTAAAGGACCCTTTTTCTAATTTTTTTCCCATTTTATTATAATAAATTTTTGCCTTGAGGTTCAGCCTTCATAAGGTTTGTGTGGTTTAATGTAGCAAACATGACCATGCTCCAACCTTTCTTATCCTTAGAATTAATCTCCCTTTAAAACATATATATATATATATATCTTTTCTGATTGGCTGCCCTGTATTGTGCCTCATTCAGGCTGAAACACTCCTTGTAACTTCAGTGTAAAAGGGTGGTGCTAAATTGTTGCAGGCTGGATAGTTGCTTGCTGTGGAAGTATGTTGGTTTTTGTGACAAAAACAATTTCAAAACAGGCTGTTTTTGCACCGTAGTTGCCAAATAATGGACTGAATGCACTGGGGAATGTACAGTGCCCTTTGAACTTTTAACAGTTTATGTAGTATATCATGGTATAACTCTTTTACTTTAAAAAAAATAAAATAAAAAGAGCATTTTTTGTATGTGTCTTCTTCTTTTCTTTCTGACCGGTGCGAATAATGCAATGCACTGAACCCAAATCACACACCAAAGCCAACACTTCAGCCAGTGACTTCAGTAGCATTAATAAACACAAAATCCACAAGACCCATGAACACTGGTCTGATGTTGACACAATAACGGTTTAAATGTCATCTCAGAGAAAAATCCAACAGTAAGTGAGCCAAGCAAAATGATTCCATTCCATTCCTTCCTCTCAGAATGCATTTCTTCTGATCTCTGATGAAAGAGAGACAGATGGAACTAGGAGAGAGTGTAATTTGTGTTGAGGAGCATGTTTTGCTTTGTAGAAGGAAAAAACAAAATTAAAGGCATTAACTGGGTGACAGATCAGTGGAGCAGAGAGAGAGAGGAATGGAGACCGGAGGCTTTGGGGCGGAGGTACGAAAACGCCTCAGAGAGGTGCTTATGTAAACCCGACCCGAGAGAGAGAGAGAGAGACAGAGAGAGAGTAAATCAATTTACATGTTTACAGTTAACTGGTTTGTTTGAAGTTTAAAGGACCCACACAGAAAGACAGACAGACAGACAGATAAATGGATAGATAGACAGATAGATAGATAAACAAACAAATAAATAAATAGACAGACAGATAGATTAAAAGAAAGAATGGGAGAGCGAGACAAAGAAGAGAAACAGAAAGAGAAAGAAATGAGATAGAGAGAGAGAGAGAGAGAGAGAGAGAGAGAGAGAGAGAGATAGAAAGAGAGCAAAACAGAAA
>JBBPCY010000007.1:19503801-19523511 GCA_037974405.1 Brachyalestes nurse | reverse complement strand
TGTTGGTGTGTGGGGGTGTGTGTGTGTGGGTATGTATATATATATACACACACACACACACACACCAACCATAGAAGCAAGTGCATGGGAGAAGCAGGTGTGTGATTGCAGTGCAGATGCTAATTGGTGTCCATAAGCTTCCACTGCTTGTTTGCTTGTTAGCTGTGTTAGCCTCGTGGCTCCGGGGGGCGGGGCTGTGGGTTTAATTGCGTGAAGGAGTTTTGGAACGTCTGCGATTCTGAGAGTGTGACGCGAAGTCGCCTCTGATTGGTGCTCTGGATCACAGCTGCGCTCTCATTGGCGGACGGGCTGGTGGAGATGTCGTGGCGTGTTTGGGAGCGGAGGCCTGGCTGCTGCCTGTCTGTGCTGTATGAGGAGTGAACGGGACTCTTCTTCTTCTTCAAAGGGCTGAACACACTCTCGACCCCGTTCATTCCGAGAGTACACGGCATCGCAACGGAAAAATAAATATATAAAAACGCTTAGAGAACCGCGAGCCGTGGCCTCGGACTCCTCCAGCAGAACTAGACTTACTATTGAACTCATACACACACACACACACACACACACACCCCATGCACACGCACACACGCTGATAGCGTCAAGCTTAAAAGGGCTTCAGGTTTTAACACTGAATGGTCATTTCAGTCGACTGAGTTTTCTCCCCCTTTTCATCCTAATAGTTTAATTTCTCTTTTTACGTGTAACTACGGAAAGCAAAGGCAAAATGTACTTATTTCTGTATGAATAAACACTGTTTCAAATGTGTTTGTAAACCGGCTGCTGCCTCGTGTGTGTATAGACTCGAACCCCGTTTTCCAGTCCAGTCCAGTCCATGGTACTGTGCCTTTAAGACATGATCTCTGTTCTGATTGGCTCCTTGTTTTGTAAAGTAGTCTGAAATGAATAGATTGCAGGAAAAAACTCTGTATCGCCTCGGTGGGGATGGGCGGGGCTAAACTGTGGCAGGCTGAAATGGGCGGGCATATTTAAATTCAACTTATATTTTTACATTTATGCAAATAGCCTGCATGACGTCTCTTCACAAATAACGCAAGACTGCATTAAAAATGAGAAAGTCTGCTCTTTGGAAGAAAACGTGAAGGAATGAGGAGTGACTCGAGATTTTTGCTCTGTACTGTAGCTACGAACATGAAACCGCATCTATTAGTGATGACTTCAAGGGCTTTTATGCTACTTTCTCTAATATGAGCTCTGCTTATAATGTGTGTTTTTTTTTAATATTCTAATTCATTTTACATGAATTACAGACTCTTTTTTTTTTAACCCTTAGAATTAAATAAATATATTTTTTCTGGATGTTTTCACACAAGGGGAGCCGTTCACCTCGCCTGAGTAGATCAGGTTTTATTCTCTGAAAACCGGGTGTCCCAATACTTTTGTCACGCAACCTTCCGAGTTGCATTTCTCGGCGGGGAATTTAAATTAAAAGAGGGGTTTACCTTGAAAAGAGGCGATAACGGGTTTTCCTTTACATTTTCTTTAAATGTAATGCATTAAACTGAGTTTAAAATGAAATTAAAGTGTTCCAGGAGCATGCTTAATTAAAATAATAGGCATTTTTAGGTGTTTTTTTTTTTTTTGGACCAAAACACAACACGTTTTTTCACTATATGCATGTGCTCTTGGAACGTAACCCCAACGAAAAGCGAGGGATTACTGTATGTGTTTATAAGAACGAGAGAGAGTGTGAGAGAGATGGGTTCAACAGATGTGAACACCGAGATACTTTCAGAATTGGGACTGAAATCAGTGTGGGACAGTAGACGGAATACTGAAATAGGCACCACAAATTCAAAAGTACACCCAGTCTTAGGAAGAGTAAACAAAAACAAGTGCAATCCATCCCTGACAGGTATGGGCCAGAGTGGTTAGGGGGCTGCTGACAGCTGCCATTTTCAGCTGGGAATTTTTTTCCCCATGTGTTACTTCATTACCCGTAATGGTTACCGAACTCCTGATACTGCTGCACAATTCTAAATTCTTGACTGGAAGGATTAGTTTCTCCTGAAATTACACTAAAGGTAACCTCAGTGTTCTGGCTCTACAAATCAGACATAATTTTCTTTTTTTTTTCCGCTTAATGATGACCATGCTGGAGAACTGATAGTTCATGGTTTGAAAGAAGTGCTTGAAAAGTGGCTCTTCAAGAAGAGTCGCAAGCATGCAGAACCACTGATGATGAAAATATTGTAAAAGTAGAGGCACTCTACAACTGGACAAGACTGCAGGGGTTTGGACACAGGCTTAACCACTGATAGGTGAAAAGAAATTTTTGTCCAAGTGTAACTCTCAGGATAGGTTTGTGGTTTTATCCTGTATGTGCTTCTACAATCAGTTTGAATTTCCATTATCGTAGCAGGCTTGGAAGGAGGGAGGGAGGGAGGAAGGAAGGAAGGAAAGAAGGAAGGAAGGAAGGAAGGAAGGCAGAATGAAAGACAGAAGACAGACAGAAAAGAAAAGAAAAGACAGGCAGACAATCAAGCAATTAATTATTTATATGGCATTCAAACAACGTATTTACCTTGTTAGTAGCTGAACTTACATCTCAAATATCTCATACCCCAAATGCCTCATTAGACCTACAGTATGTATGTATGTATGTATGTATGTATAATTGCTATAACCAAAATATAATAGAAATTGGAATGTGCTTATGTGCAAGTTTTTCATTCTGTTTTCCAATGGTGCAAAAAATAAGTCAACACTGATTTACATTTTTAACTGTAATTAATAGTCATTTTATATTTGAACTGGATGAATGTGTTAGTAGTTTGCAGATTTGTCTGTATAAGGCCTCGTTCACATGGATGTTTAAATCTTGGATAGATGAACGTGCTCTGAACGCCATATGCGTTTTTGTACTGCTTTGTATCTGCGCTTGATTGGCGTTACACTGGCGTTCGTCTGACGCTGTTTAACTCCAGCCTGCAGCCCAATGTGTAGTTTCATGTATTCACCTGTGGGGGCAGTAATTATTCTTTTCAGATTTTTTACTTGTTGGG
The DNA here is from genome assembly GCA_037974405.1 of Brachyalestes nurse. Lineage (NCBI taxonomy): Eukaryota > Metazoa > Chordata > Actinopteri > Characiformes > Alestidae > Brachyalestes > Brachyalestes nurse. Next base: position 19,520,485 of record JBBPCY010000007.1, on the reverse strand, counting down.
AATTGTAGTTTTACATTTTCCTTCAAAACATGATTTGTCGCAGTTAATTGAATCATGGGACATATTCAGTCCTCCAGAATGTCAACCGAATGCCATGTAAACGCAGTACCGGCGTTTTCTTCGCGCTCATCAGAACGGGCTGAACGCCCGTGTGGACGCTGGGATTTACTCCAATGAGCAGAAAAACGGTCGGCGCCCAGTCCGCGTTCACCTGGCGCCACGAACGCCAGAAAAACGCCTGATTCAGACGCCTGTGTGAACGAGGCCTAAGTGTTACTGTGATAGACTATATAATACCATTGTGAGGAAAGCAATGTTTTGAGTGGTGATTGTTGTGTGTGTATCTGCTCAGGAATTGAGCTAATAGCTAAATCTAGCATAAATCATCTCTTCCCAGCTTGAGATTTGGGGTTTTCCCCCTGTATAATAAATACTAATAATAATCTGCATTTTCATAAACAGAGGGCCGTATCAAAGTACCGTGTTAACTGTGCAGTTGGCAAATGCATGAAAATTGAGCATGTCTTTTTCCATTTGCGGAAAACACAGACAGACATGGCCACTGTCCAGGCTAAACCTCGCCTGACTCCTCATGACTCAAACATTAACCAGATGAGAGTCTTGACAGAAAACGAGCCAGAGGGTCACAGAATCCGTGAGATTGCATAGAGGAGAATACATCATAATGTCAAACCTGTGCTTATTTATGGCCTACTTGAATCTACATTTTAATTTGATTATATGCTGCTAAAGCTTAATGCAATTAAGGCTTAAAGCAATAGGGTAGAGTAAACATGCACACTGAGATGATGTAGAGAGGAGTTATTTTGGACCATGCAGAAGCATTCGTGTCAATTCTTACAATACTGTAACTGAAGAGTGAGTTACTTTTAACTTTGGTGTTTCAGTTAGTTGACGGTACAAAGAAACCTCTTGTCCCGCTGCTCAGTTTCCCCCCCCACTTTATGCACATTGATATTTACTTATTTATTCAGAGATGTCTCTTAAAGTACCTCATACTGTAAAGTACCTATATGTATACAGTTTAAGGTTCATGCTCTGAATTATGAATTATTCTGAATTATCAAAATTTTGGGCCATGCTGCCCAACCTCAAAGCAACAGAAAAGCTCTTTACGCCTATGTATAACCATCAAGAGAGAGATGTAGTAATGTTGTAAGTTCTTAAGCAATAAGTAAACTGAACTTGATCTACAGTGAGCCCCAGAAAACCAAACAGAACTCCAAAAATCCATGAAAGAAATTACAGACTTACAAACCAAGAACACAGAACTAGTCACAAAAACGTATGTGAAGAATAATATTCATATTTGAAACGTAGTTGCTTCAACATCTTTTGAGTTCCACTGTGCTCTGCTGCTCCACTGAAATCTCAAGATGCAAACTGGATCAAAGTCTAAAAGATTGCAGGTTGCACCGCCAACCAACCACAAAGATGGTAGCAATCATGGTATCTGCTGTATAAATGAAGTTATCATTACTTGTCTAAAACATTTTTGCTAATGTATTGCTAATGTATCCACCCTGTCGGGCTAAATGCTAAAGCTAACCGCGAAAGGCTAAACACATGCATATTTCTTCGTAATGCGGAGATAAAAATGTACTTTGGGATTATTTAGCCCTTAGTTTGGACTATCTTTGTCTTGTTTGAACCCACTGATGTACAGAATCATACACATAAACGGCAGGTATATTAATATCAGTGTATGTGAAAGTATTTTTGAGAAATTACATGCACAAAAAAGCTAAAAATAAGAAAGTGCACAAAACGTACTCCCTAACAGTAATATTTTATGGCCTATAATCCACATGCTGTTTATCTGATATGTCGCTACTCTCACACGGAGCTTGTTTCAATGAACTGGTCCCTCAAACAGTTTCCAGCTGCACCACTTTGCGAATGTTCATTAGGCTATTTAAACCAGTATTGCGGTAAAAGGAAAAAAAATCCTAACAATAATAAAAACCTGTTTTCGGTATGAACTGGTATACCGTCCGGCACTAATGCATATTAACATGGTTTTCCCTCACACTTTAGCCAAAAAAGAACACGTGAGAGTTCAAATAAATCCTTGTGAAAGCAATGTATTTGTGAGTAAGAGGTGGCTGATACTCGAGCTTTGGTGTTTGTGAGCGAGTGTGTATGTAGATCCGTCTGTCTCACTGACATCAACAGTGCTGCCATCACAAGCAAAGTGAAATAATATATATATTTGGCCAGTGACCCGACCCGTATCCATGATAAATCAGACACAAGCTAAAATCATTCAAATCAAAGTGCTTTATTTTTTTACTCGCACCTGTTCTGAACATCACATTAGCAAAAGCACAAAAGCAAAGAAAATACAAGACCATAAACAAATACAGTATACTGGGATGTAATGTTATGAAAATATGGATAAATGTAATCTGTAATCCTGTCCAACACTGTAATCCTCACTGCATCAGATCACCACACTTGCCACAACTACTATGTTTAACCACAAAGAAATAACACGAACTGCATAAGGCTACTCTTGCCATCCTGAATCATGAAGTCAAAGAACAGCATCCTTTCACAGCACAGAACTGCATTCTTATAGTAACTGTAGACAAACCATAGCACTCTCAAACTGACGCAGTGCTACATTCACTAACTCTCCACTACACAGAAATGCCTTTTAAAGTCAAACATATTAAATGCAGGTGCTTCCACTGTGGCAACACTGTACAGTTGACCACCCCCAAAGATGGAGCTGAAATTTCAGCACTGTCCATGAGTCAGCTTATGAAGATAAGTTTAAGAAAAGTAAAGAACCCACCCCCAACATCAATATTTCTGTTCTTACAATAAAATTAGTTGTGCAAGCAAAATCCAAGAATAATTATTAAAGTGAGTGAGAATAAAGTAAAGTTGCCCCTTACAGTCACATGTGAACACACCACAGCACAGCACACAGTGTGAACTTGTTTCTCTGCATTTAACCCACTAGACCACCAGCTGCCCCAAAACAGGTAAAAACAAAAAAAACCAAAAAAACAAAAAACACCACCAACAAAAAAATGGAAAGGTCAGATTAATTCATTACTGGAGAAGGATGACTCTACACTACAAAAACCATGGAAAACAACCTAGAAGGACTCTACTGTTTAGGTCCCCACACAGCTCACCTGCTTAAACCAATGACTTGTCCTTGTTGCCATCATAACATTACAAGCTGAATATGATCTGACAGAGCTGACAGTAAATCTAGTGTGAACTTGTTGCTTGGAAATGATGCAGCGACAATACAAGAACACAAACCAGAAATACTTTCACTTAAGCTCTAATAACACTTTTGTCCAAGTTATTCTGCAAAACGCTTTAACAATGGCACCAAAATACTTCAAGCTAGTGTAGGAGCATCAGTTTGTGGTTAATTAAATTCACACGCTCAGCACAGCATGGTAAGTCTCTTTCACAGACATGTCATCTTTACACTAAAAATATAAATCATGCACAAGCATGCTTGTGCATTCTTCTGACAGGTAAAATATCCAGAACTTTGCCCTTTTGTTCTAAATCTGATTCTTTTACAATAATGACCGGTTAGGAATGGCTGATTCAGCACCACAGCTCCACAGCTCCACTGATGTCCAGGTCTTTACTGAGAGAGACAGAGTGATGCAATGTGGGGAATGCAGTTTTTGTGGCACTGTTGATTTTTAAAGGCTTGGGCTGGTGTACTGGGTCAATGTGCCACTTCGGTTCCTGAAAACAGACCTTCAGGTCTCCTACAGATTTACACTCATGTTTCCAAACTTACAACAGTCTTGTTAAGGTACTCTGAACATCTGTTTTGCTGTACAAGTAATAGCTATGGTACAACTCTGGCTGAACTCACAGCACTGCCCCAAACTACATGTGTATTTTTATATTAAGTGTCCATTTGTCATGTGTGAACACAGCACAGCCCACAATGTGAACAGCACAAAACTGTTCTCTGCATTTAAACCATTCACCAATCCAGGGAACAGTACCTCAGTGGTGCCACTGGCAGTCTTGCAATTAGAACCCATGACCCTCAAATCACAGAGACTCCCTGACCACCAGCTGCATTACTTTGAATTTTGAGTAGTTTTATGGGAGAAAAGCTACAAAATGGCAACTAAAGTAACTAACTTACTCACATTTACTGAAGCTGTTTCTTGAACTGATCACAGTAAATGACACATACATACACAAAAATGTATGCATACACACACCTTAACATACAAACATTTATATAAATACACACACATACATGTATATGATCTTGCCCTCACACGAAAGCAAATTCACTCAAACAAACACTGCAAACCTAAAAATGAAACCCACCCCCAGCTAATTTCTCAGTCTAACGGGAGCTGACAGTAAGAGTTTGTCTTGCCCGAGAACTACAGAACACAGCTAAAAGAGACCCATCAAGTTAAAGTGGGACTGAACTGGTGGACCTGCCTCCCTGAACCTCTCGGCAGACTGGGCGAGTCAGATCAGTTAGAGACCACGAACTCTCCGGGTCCAGTTATCCTCTTCTCTAAAGCCCTGGACCCAGTAATGCCAAGTCACAGCACACCCTCACATCCAAACACTTCAGGCCAGGGGCTGCTCCTGATCGGCATGTGGACTAAATTCAGGTTAAATCAGCGTTCTTTAACAACTAAGATGACTTTTTGTGTGTAAAATGCTCGCCACGTTTCCCCGAAGCACAAAGCAGGCCTGGACCCCCAGCAGCAAGGCTAGTCACCAACACCAACACCACACACATTCAGTCAGTCAGCCTCTCTCTCCCTCATGGAGAATAACACAGAAAATTGCACACAGCTCAGATTTACACACTCTTAACTGCCTAAACATTGCTGTTTTGTTGCTGCAGGAATAAATATGTGCACAAACAGGCGGACCGGAGAGCGTGTAAGATAGAGGAGAGAGAAAACACACTCACACTTCTTCAGCCACTTCATCCAGAACCGCACCACCAGGCCGTGGTGCTTCTTGTTCTCGATGCACCAGGAGCTCAGGCCCTGGATGGACTCCATGGTGTTGGTGACTCCCTGGAAGCGGCGGTCCAGCGTGGCCTCCAGGCTGGCTGAAGAGCTGCTGCTGCGTCCGCGGCCCGATTCAGTTCCAGCCGCCATCTTTCCTTTCCCTTCCCCCAGAGGCCCGGCGCTTCATTTAGGACTGTCCGCTGGAGGGCGCCCAGGGGGCGGGCCACCACGGGCTTGTCTCTGCTTTCACTCCTGGTGCACCTGGAGCACCGACTCAGACCCTCCAACATCTCTCATCACTTCAGTACAGTAATTTCAACAAAACTATTGGGACACACCTCTTAATCACTAAATCGCTTAATCACTTACTCACTATAGTTCCCCCTGCGTCCCAGTGGTCAGGCATCCCAATAATTTTGTCCAAATAGTGTACATCAGTGAAAACTGTTGTGTTTCAATGTGAACGTCTGTAAAGAAAATGTTTTGTGTTCTCTGAGCAAAACGACGCAAACATTTTTCAATCACTTTATTTATATAGAGCTCAGTATTTTGCTCAGTTAGGATTACAAACGTTCAGCAAAGTAGAAAACCCGATTTCTGTGGTGAATAAAAGTATGAAAGTGATTTGTATTTAATAAAAAAAAAAATATTATATGAATATATTAAATGTACATTTAATGAATGAATGTTTTTAATTTAAAAGATTCTATCACTAATACTCTTAATTACAATTTTAACAAAAATCACATTTTTGTGAATCTACTCATAATTGATTGCACATACATGCACACAGTTTATCAAGAAACCAATGTATACCCTTTTCAAACTGTAATTGAACATAAAAATTGCTATTAAAAAAAGCAATTTTAAGTTCTCAAAGAATTCAATACACTTGCTATATGATCACGTAGAAATACCCACTCACCCAGCCCCCCACTATTTATAAACACAAAAAGTAAGGCAAAGGTAAACCACGGGTTAACAGATGGGGTGAGATATGTTCAGAATTCAGTGCAGTCTTTTACCAGCAGAGAGCAGTGTTGGACTTTTTACATGGAAGCAATTAACATTCACAGGAAATCCCTGTCAGACACTATATTGGGAGGTTCTTTTTGTGCAAGAATCAAGAATACAGTCAAAAAAATGTGAAGTATACAAAAGAGCACAACATACGGGCAGCCAGGGGTGTTAATTATACAAATAAATGCACAAATTCACATATCTGAATTGTTTTAATAGCCTTTTTGTTGGTAGAGTCTGAAATTGATTTTATGTAAAGTTCCACATTCTTGAGAAAATGAAGAAAATTGTGTTTTAATAATAAATTTACATTCACTGTAAGTCACTGTAAAGTATGTTGTATCTAGCTGTGTGGAGTTTACTTCATGTTTCATTTGTGGTTACCAAACTCTGTTTAACTGTGTGCAGCCTCCTTTGTGGGTAGAGTGTTGGAGACAGGGCTGAACTGCAGAGGTGAGGGCAGAGGATGAGGGACCTGGAAGTTGTACTTGATCAAGTTAAGTTTGGTCTCTTCTCAGTCCTACCAAAATGCAGCATTCATTCACCTAATGAGACTTTTACTTGAGGATGATTTCAGTTTGCCCTGGCTTCCTCTTTCTGATACTGCTTGTTTTTGACTGTCTGTGTAAGGGGCTAACAGTGTGGATCAGGGTTGCTTAACCGCTCATCTGTCATGCTTTTCTGAACACTCCAAAATGTGCTTCCCAAACTCAAGAGTTGTACTGAGGCTCACTTAGAGGGGTGCAAGCATGGTAAAGGGGGCGAGGAAGTTGAGTTTGATGAGTATCAGGTAGGAGTTAGGCAAGGGTCAGTCGGCCCAATCAACGAGATAAGAGATAAGATAAGGCTTTTGTGAGAAATTAGCCTGAAAGGAAGAAGCTTGCTGTTAAGGCTTTCAATTCACAGAATGACCTTTTCTGTCTTTCTAAGGAAGTGCTTTCCGGTCTTCATGGATTGCTTCAGGTCAATGCTTCACGGCAACAAAGAAAGTCCCTCTGTTTGAGACTGACTGAAGGATTAACTGCACATGACAGTTTGGAGAGGTTGGAGAGCAAACCCCTGTAGCAGTCCAGTGAGGAGAGGGGGAAGAGTGGGGGGGCATGATGATGGACAAAATTACGGTGTTGGTTTTCAGGCCTTTCAGTGGGACTTTACTGAGGCCAGAGCATGCCCTTGCCTTTCCAGTGTCTCATGCACATCTGGAAGACCATGTTCCATTTGCAAATGGTGATAACTGCCTGTGGAGACTGTATGAGTCTGTGTTAAACTGTATAAAAACTGTATAAAAACTCTATGAGACTTTATGAAGACTTTATGAGACTGAATGTGGGCTGTTTGAGATTGCATAAGACTTTATGGGAATATTTAAGACTGTAAGAAACTGTGTGAGATTAAGATGGCATAACGAGATTTTATGATACTGTGAGGATTGCCTGAAATTGCATAAGTATTAGATTGTATGACACTGTATCAGACTATATGAGGGCTGAATGAACATGAATGAGACAGAATGAGGCTGTAAGTTGGAAACTGTATGTAAAACTGTTTATGACTAAGTTTATATGACACTGTGGAAGGACTGTATCAAACTGTGAGTCAAACTGTGCGAGACGGCATGCCATTAGGTTCTATGAGGATGATTTATGCATTTGATTCATGCATTTATGCTGGTATTGAATGCTTTGGCTGTGCCATCACTTGTAATACTCAGGCCACTGAATCACTGCAGAACTGAGCTGGAATGAGCGGAGACACAGTGAGAGAATTGCTTAGACATAAACGCTGTCTGGAAGAGCTGACATCAGCCTCGGCCTGGTCAAACCCTGGCAGGCACCCTGCGAGGGGTAAATAAACACTGCCTACTGCCACAGCTGACCAGCAATAAATCAGCCCCTCCTCTCTCCTTTTCTGTCTCTTTCTCTTTCTTATTGTATCTTTCTATCATGAGATCATCCAGATGTCTGTTGTCCCATCACTCAGCATGATGGAAGGGAGAGTTAATGTGGAGCAAACTGCAAAGCTGAATCTGTTCAATCTGCTGAACACTCTGGCAGGCCATGGGATATAAAACTACTTAGGTTTTGCGTTCTTTTGTGAAAAACAGCACCAGAGCTGCTTCTACAGCATTTTATTGTTTAAGTATCACATAATTTCACTCAAAAGTGTGAAGCCTTGGAGGTCCACAGGCTTTTCTGTGATAGTTATGTGACCCACAAACCATACAATATGACTGACGACCAAAATGTACAATACTATTTACTGTACCTTTAATGCAAAAGCATGAAGAAATAATACTATACAATACATACAAAAATAATGAAACATGTATCTTTATAATTGCATAAACCTGAATTCAGCTTGACAGATGAATGCCACAACGAAAAGCACATTGACGTTCAGACTGTAAGCGCAGAGCAAGAGGAGAGTGCTGTTAATAAATAAGTGGATCAGCTTCCAAGTCAGAATCTGAAGTACAGAATACAAAGCACAGAGCGATCCATTCATTCCATTTTGTTAATTCAAAACACTTCAGAGGCTCCAGAACCTTTTGTTTAATGTCGGAAAAAACATGTAGCACCATGAGAATACTGTATGTATGAGAGCCGTTACATGCACAGCGGCTCCCAGCTGAACACAAGTGAAAAAAGGAGGAAAAGAGGGACAGAGGGACAGAAAAAGAAGAAGAAGAGAGAGAGAAATGTAAGAAGACATACAGGGAAAGACAGACAAATGAGACACAATGAGAGAGAGAGAGACAAAGGGAGAGAGAAGAAAAACTGATAGACAAATAAGACAGTGAGCGAGACAAAGTGAGAGAGAGAGAGAGAGAGAGAGAGAGAGAGAAGAAAAAGTGATATAGAGAAATTGATAAAGAACGGAAGAGAAAAGGAGAGGAAATAGTAGACTGATAGTGACAGAGAGAAGAATATTCCTGAAAATGTCTCCACCACTTTTCAATAATTAGTATAGGTGTGTGGTTTGTGCTTTATCTGCCGATCCACACAGAGCTCCGGTGACTTCACTGAGCCAGCAGGAAACGGATCCCTGCGCAGGTGCGGATGAACGACAAGACGCTCCGCGCTCATTTCACCACATCTGCTAGTCCACAGGACGCTCTGATATCATCACTCCTTCGGAGGTAGGGGAGTGACTTCTCTCCTTCTTGAGTTACAGTAAACATCTTCACAGCCGTCATTCATCAGAAGGCGACAGAGCTGCTTGTCCAAAAAGTGGCTTACACACCACCCTGACAGCTTCCAGTCACTTGAAAACACTGCCATTGTCTCAACTGCAGTCTCACATGTGAGAGCCACTGCTTAGGCTGCACAGCTGCACAGTTTCTGGGAGCATGCAGATCATAAGTTCGTATGTGAGCAGGATCTACAGCACTGCTTCCCATAAAACTTGTGATTACAAACTCCGTGCTGGGGCACCAGGTAACACCAGCTGAAAGAGTCCTTACAGACAGCATCTGTAAAGGAAAAGGGAAAACACACAAAAGTAACTTACCAGACAAAAACAAACAATATACTATCGCATCGCTGCACAAAATACACTATTATGTCCAAAGGTGTGTAGAAATCTGCTCATCCCGTGTTTCTCTTGAAATCAAAGGTATTAATGAGGGGTTTGTCTCTTCTTTGCTGCAGTAACTCTATTCCTCTGGCAAGGTGTTACACTAGATGTTGGAACATTGCTATGAGGATTTGATTGCATTCAGCCACCGGAGCATTAGGGATGTCAGCTAACGATGTTGGAAGGTTAGTTCTGGATGCCATTCTAACAGCTTAATTCGTGATCGGTTTCATTCTACAGACTAATTCTTGGAAAGCTAGGTTTAGACTCTTCTCAGGAGTGACATGTATAAAAATCCCAGCACAGTTACTGCTGAACAGTTACATTGCTACTACCATTTCCGTGTCACTCCTGTGATCCACCACCCAAATAACTGATAAATAGTACACCTACAGTATAAATTGGACCTATGAGCAAGGCGTATGGCCCATGATGCTGTGTTAGTGGTGTTTCACCTTGGTGCTGCTGTTGTGGACAGAAGTCTGTGTTGCAGGCCTGAGACGCGGCCGGCTTCAGCTGAAGAGAACAGCCGGATGAAGGACGTCCGATAACCAGGCACTGAACGGAGCGTAACTGAATACCTCCACCGCATGACACTGTGCACTGCACAAACACATACAAACACACAAAACACAATTCACTAAGCATCGTTTCTACATTGCATTAAATAATAATAATGAAATGCCCTCACACAGACGCACAGTACATATAGTTTATATTCTAAATTCATCTGCAGTATATACACTGTTCATTAAGCAATAAATTAGACAGCAAGTCAGTCCATCTGTTGGAATTTGGAAAATGGGCAAGAGTACGGATCTAAGTGACTTGGGCCAAACTCTGATGGCTAGATGACTGAGTCAGAGCATCTCCAAAACAGCAGGTCTCCCGGTGTTCCCATTTTATAGTGGTTAGTACCTACCAACAGTGGTTCAAGAAAAGAGGTCACCAAGAATTACCATGGGAAGAAGTCAAACTGGCAGAAGCAGTGTCGTGCTCTGGGCAATGTTCTGCTGGAAAACCTTGCATTCTGGCTTTCATGTGAATGTTATTTTGACATGTACCACCTACCTTTAGAGTGTGACAGAATACGTTATCCTCTTTCAGCAAGACAAAGTGTTCTGCCACACTGTAAAAACTGTTCAGGAGGGGTGAACTAGTCTAATCCGTGGATGTCCTACAGACTTAAAAGCTTCTACTATTAATGTCTTGATGCCAGAAGCCACAGCACACCTTCAGAATTCCATGTGACTTTGGTGTCACAAGTGAAACCTACACAATCGGCTAAATGTGGCTGATATGTTGGCTTGATGAAAAGCTGAGTTTGTTTTGAATCAGAGGTTATGGATTTTTTGAACAACATATCCCCAGTTTCTATATAAAGATATGCGTTGGTGGCCACTTATGGGGCTGAATTCTTAAAGGTTGAAGAACTGGAAAAGCTCTAGTGCAGAAGGGAGGGCTGCTGGACTTGCCTGGGACCACGGTGAGGTATACCAGTCTGGCCTGTGAAGGCGAGGGATGCTGGGACAGTCTGGCTGGATGCACACTCTCTGCAGCTCTGCGGACGGTTTTGGCATGTGCTGGCACTTCTTAAGGGCCAGATCCTTGTACTTCCCAATTGTGTCCTTCTCCACGCACTTTACAAACCGCACCTGTACACCCTTCCCACAAGTTACTGAACACTGTGGGGTCAGGTGGAGGAGGGGAAACGGGGAGAAAAAGTAGATTAGGAGTGAAACCACAGTTACTCATCAAAACAAGCAGAGAAATTCAGTTAAAACTGCGGATTCAAAAATTTTCATGAGGTATTATTAAATTAAATATTTATTATGGTGATAAATGTGAAAAATCTTGGCATGGTTGTGTTCTGAGGGATATATTCTGAAGAAAATATACAGAAACTCATGTAACCATGTGATTAATCATGTAATTATGTGATTACATTTAATCACATATTAATCACTCTATAATCTGAATCATAACAAACAAAAGAACGGTAGGCTCAGTTTTAGATGTGTTTTAAATGTGAGAGTTAGCTCAAGCTGGGTCTGTTGTGTGTCTACCTGCTGCCAGCTGGAGAGGATCCATTGTGCTTTGTGTTGTTTCTGACAGCGTTTGAGCATGCAGCTCTCCTGGCTGTGAGGTTTGGGCAGGAGCACACACGAGCTGTCCGGCAGCACACGTGATCCTGCAGTGCTGCTCACACACATCACCGCCCTCTTCCTCACACCCTTACCACACTTACGGGAGCACTGAGAGTAAGAAAACAAAAAAAAGGAATGCTTGCAGACCTACATGAGGGTCTTTCTGCTTTTGCCCACTGTTGTATTATACAGTCTGAACTAGGGCTGAGCAATTAATCAAAATCGTATCAAAATCGCAATGTGAATATGCGCAATTTCTAAATCCCCTTACAGCAAGATTTTTTCTGCGCTCCCGACTTTACCCATGGTATGCTTTTTGAACCAAACACAACGCAGCGCGCCTAAACAGAGCGAGAGAACAGGAGACTGAGCTTAACGACAAATAGGCTGCAGAAACTGGGATGATGGAGGACTTGGTGCTCAAAAAAAAGTCAACATCTGTGGTGTGGGATTACTTTGGATACCTGTCAGTCTGTCATTGCGGTGAAACAGGGAAACACAACAAACCTATTTAAACACCTGAGGCAGCATCACAGAGGTCTATGACTTATGCATGGAAAAAAAATTGGCCTTATGTCTGTTTTAGAGACATGTTACAGGTCATTGATAAAGATCTGTTTGTTTTCCTTTGGGAAAAATGTTTCATATTCACACTATAAAACATGTCTGTGTGTGGCAAAATCGTGATTAAAATCTTGTTAAAATTTTACAAGATGATTAAAATTTTGTTAAAAAAACGTGATAGGTTTCTTTTGTCCATATCGTACAGCCCTAGTACCTACTCGAAGTAGGAACAAAAATTAGCATTAGGTACCAGGCACTAGGTTTGCCTGATGGAAAAACAGCAACTCTCACAAGGCACACTTACCTCAGCCAGTTTGTCAAAGCCCTGCGTGTGACCCTCCTGTCTTTCCACATGTTTCTTCCGAGCATATCGCCTATTGCCATCCATAATAAAAGCCACATGCTTAGGCATGGGCCCTGCCTGCGGAAAAACAAAATATATAGATTAAAAACAGTAGATGGACAATGTTGTCCTAGTCTCAGAATCACATTCATACACTATATATTAACACATATATTAACAAAGTGTGGCCACAAATGCAACACTCACAGCACTCTATCCATTTACAGCAGTAATGGAATCCAATACTAAAATAGAATATCTGGCCAAAAGTATCCAGACAGCCTTTCTAGTGAATCATTTCAGCTACTTTTAGTGCTGCTTTTTTGTTGACACTGGAATTCAATTGGTAACACAGCAATGACCAGTGGGAACCATGGCCATCAGTTAGAGGGGTATTAAGCCCCCTGGCACTGGGCTGTGGAGCAGTGGAGCTGGAGTGATCCAGAACTAACGATACAACATCAGACTTCACCAATACTCCTGTGGCTGCAATCAAATCCTCACAGGTGTTCCAACATCTTGTGAAAGGCCTCCAGGATCAATAAGGTTTTCTGATTCTGCTCACTACAGCGGCTGAAAACAGACGGAGAGAACTGCTCTCACCCGAAACGGGTGGGAAAAGCGTGCGTAGCCACATTCCCAAGCTAATTATTTTTAAATAACCCACAATAAAGAGTGATGCACTTATTTTTTTTTAAGCTTAATTGTCTTAAAGTCTGTTTATGAGCCTGCTGTGTCAAACTTTCTGCTCCACGCTTTGCGGCTGCCGCGACGTCACAGACCCTCTCTCTGTTATACGTTTTTAAGGCGACTAACCCCCTATACTCTCTCTCCCCATGCGTAGTGTATGAGGCGACTCAACCACAAAAACTGCAATCACACTAATTCAATTATGAATGCTGGGTCCTATCAGCACCACTGTAAAACCAGTATGTTTCTCCACAATGAACCACTTGAATGACTTTACATCTCAACCACTGAGATGTAAAGTTCCACTGAGTTCTATGCTTAAAAATAGGCAACAACTCCCTTTAAGTTAGACAAAACGGACATAAAGCTGGACAAGAAAATGTTACCTTTAGGATGTTGGCTGTGAGCCTTTCCAGAAGGCTTAGTTCTCCTTCCCGTATCCACGACATCACTGGTCTAGAATAAGAGCATTACAATTCCTTTATTAGTGCATTGCTAATGCAACTGCTGTAACTATTACTACAATACATGACATGCACTGTATGTCCAAAAGTATCCAGACAGCCCTACTAATGAGTTCAGCTTCTTTAAGGTGACCCCAATGCTGACACAGGCTTAACACACAGCTCGTATAATCTCCATGGAAAAGCATTGACCAATAGAATGGAGCAGCTGCACATAAGCCTAAGGCCACCATGCTTGTAGGCTAGAGGGGAATTACGCCTGATAAGTTAAACATGCCTAATGGTAGAGCATTGTTCCAACAAACCCTAACAGCAATATTCTAACATCTAGTGCAGTAGAGTAGAGGCTGTTACTGCATCAAAATGTACATATTTATGAATCCCTCCTACTAAAACCCAAAAAGAAATACTGGATGAGCAGGTGTCTACAAACTTTTAGACATAACTGACATTATGCTAGAAACAACCCAGCCTTTAGGATCTACCAAAATGTGACTGGAATTTAATAAGGACTGAGCCCCAAATGGACCCCTGCTCCCTATCAGGGCCTCGGAGCAACGTTCCAACAAATCTTCATAGCAATGTTCCATTATGTTCCTTAGCAATCTTAGTGCCTTGTCAGATGCTGTTACTGCAGCAAAATGTACAAATGTACAAAACCCTCCTACCAAAACCCAGAAGAAATACCCCGCCCCCTTTTACTACACATAAGAAATGCTTGATGAGCAGGTGTCTACAAACTTTTGGACATAACTGACATCATGCCAGAAACAACCCAGCCTTTGGGAGCTTTAGGATCCTCCAAAAAACACCTCAGACTAAAGAGTGACTGGAATTTAATCAAGGCTCAGTCCCAAATGGACCCCTGCTCCCTATCTAGAGCACTAGGGTACACAGGTCATGGGGAGTAAAAAAAATGATTTTACACCAAAAGAGCAGACTAGATGCCCGATACAGAGCGTTTTGGGCTTCAGTGTTATCCAAAACACAGAAAACACAGTTGTTAATCAGTAAAATAGACAGATAAAGTCCTTTATATGTCATTTGTCGGTTAGCTGTTAGGCTAAGCTAAGCTAGTAAAAGTGTAAACAGAAAAGGATTCTGGCAGTAAAACAAGGAAAAAAGCCAAAAGACCTGAACAGGACGAGCGAAGACAGAGACTTTCATTCAATAGAAGGTCAGTAAGCTGAGGTCACAGCGTCAATTCCAGCTGGAAGACCCTCAGACCCTCACACTCACACAGTAACTCAGCTCCAGCTCACAACCTGCTGGAGAATGACGACCCCTTCCTGCTGGAGGACGTGACGTCACGTCTGGGTAGACGTGACTGCCTTCAAAAGCAGAGACAAATCTGATAAAAACATTTTGTAAAAATTGTTTATGTTGTCATTTTTTTATATAGTACTGCAGTCGTAATTTCTTTGATTTGATCTGATTCTATGTTCTGTACCAAATTATAATGTGTTGACCGGGGTGTTATGCTATGTATTTTTTAAAATGTATTTTTTGTTTGTATTTTGTCCGAATATGCAGCTCGTAGTCCTGTTCCAATCTGCTTGTTGAATTAAAACTCAGTAAAATATCATTGGGAACAAAATGAAAAAAAAAATCCAAATAAATAAAAATAGGTAGACGTAATAGAATGAACCAAAAAAAAATTAAGTTAATCAACTGAGCACGTCTTTCTCTTTGTTAAAGATTTTTTCATGGTGATTTATGGCAATCAGGCTCTTAGGACTTAAAACAAAAAAAAAAATTTCAGTTCAACATGAAATATGAGCTAATAGGAACTGCCGCATAATTTAAGGTGGAATATTGGAATATTAAATGAGCTTTTCAGTTAAAGGAGCATAACTGCATGACACAGAGAGAGGTGGAGAGAGAGAGAGAGAAGAGAGAGAGAGAGAGAGGAACTATTTGGACAAAAGTATTGGGACACACGTTCCCACAGAAACTCCAAAAACTTGTGGAAAGCTTTCCAAGAAGAGTGGAAGCTGTTCTAGCTGCAAAGGAGGCCAACAACATATTAAAGTCTATAGATTTGAATGCAGTGTCATTGAAGTTCCTGTTGGTGTAATGATCAGGGGTCCCAGTTCTTTTGTCTGTATAGTGTATCTCAGATCATACCTGGTGAACTGTGTGGGGTCCTTCATTACTGTAATACCCATCCTGTTCTGTATGCCTCCTTTAACCCTCATGTTATGTTCAAATTAACACTTTTTGTATGTTAATCAGACACAACTATTCTTATTCAGGTAAAAGTTTCATGTTTGAAAAGGAATAGAATAGAGAGAATACTAGGTCAAAAAGGTATTTCCACAGCTGAGACTGGTAGAGTGTTGAAGTGAATCTGCTGTATCAAGCTTATGGCTGATTTTTTAATTGATTGATTGACAACATGACACAACAGCACAATTACAACTTGCACAAAATCTGCTGGAAATCTCCTTGATTTTCATTCATTCATTCATTCATTCATTCATTCATTCTAACGGGGCTTCATCCTTCATTCAAACTGGAACCCAAAGCAGGTTCCTCAATGTAAGAAACCATGAACCACAAATGAATCAACGTTTGTGAATATGTTTTATTTGTTTGTAAGAAACAAATAAATATGTGGGACATGAGTATGGAAGACTTGGTCTGGTTGCTCTGGACCTACTTCCAGATGGGTGGAGTGTTAACCAGGCACATGTGGGGGTCGGTTAGGTGCTGGAGCTCCTGCCCTTTGGTCATAGTGCCCTTTGTGTGGGAGAAGAGGGTGTGTGAGGTGTGTGTGAGGGTGCAGAGGGTGTATGAGGGGTGTGTGGGGGAGAAGCGGGTGTGTGGGGGAGAAGTGGGTGTGTGAGGGAGAAGAGGGTGTGTGAGGGGGGG
>JBBPCY010000007.1:19485798-19502854 GCA_037974405.1 Brachyalestes nurse | reverse complement strand
TGTGTGTGTGTGTGTGTGTGTGTGTGTGTGTGTGTGTGTGTGCGTGTGTGTGTGTGTGTGCGTGTTGACGTAGTTCAGAGGTGCTGGTGTTTTTCTCCTAATGGGTTCAGCAATGTCTCTGTACTGAAGACTCAAACAACACATTGTGACAAACTCCTCTCAAATGTCTCCCCTGATGAGTCTTGGTTCCTCTCAGCGGTAGTTCCTCGTGTTCTTCATGTTTATACAGAGTTTCTATAGAGTTTCTCAGTGGTTCTTCATCTTCTTACCTAATTTCTTCTTCTTACCGAGTTTTTCCTTATGTTCTTTGAGAGTTTCTTCTGATAGGTCTTGGCTCCTTTCAGTGGTTATTCCTCATGTTCTTACATAGTTTCTCCAGATGCATTTTAGGGACTTTCTTGTGATCAGTCTTGGTTCCTCTCAGTGGGTCTTCATGTTCTTCACTGAAAAGTTTCTCCTTTTGCATCTTGACTCCTCTTAGAGCTTCTTCCTCAGGTTCTTGGAGAGTTTCTCCAGATCATCTTGAATTCCCCCAGTGGTTATTCCTCACATTCTGAAAGAGTTTGTCTAATCCTGAGCTTCTCTAGTGATGTTCATTAGGGCCAAACATCTGAATTTCTGATTAACACTGATTCAGGACAGCAGGGCTGGGTTTGGTCCTCTAATCCAGTGAGATGGATTTGGTTTCTCCTCAAGGGTTCAGCAGCAATTCCAAATGGGAGAAGCTCTGAAACTGGAGGTAACTAATGACACATTATAGGGACAAATTCTTCTCAACCATATCTGGATTGAATTACTTTGGAGAAAAATATCAGCATATCTTCTTAGTCTCCTTTCTGAGGAAACCAAGACAGACTCTTCAAATGACTCTGTAAACAGAGTTGGGGTTTTGCTGAGGTACAGTGGCCTGCTGTCATCCTTAAAGTCATTTAAAAAGCAAAAGGGTTCTTTCTCATATTCTCAGGGAGTTCTTACAGAGTTTCCCCTCATGATTGTTGGTTCCTCTCAGATGGTCTTCCTCATGTTCTTACAGAGTTTCTCCTGATCATCTTGAGTTCCTCACAGAGGCGCTTCACCATGTTCTCATGGTGTTTGTCCTAATCTCCTCTGGTGCAGAGGTTCAGTCCCTCAGGTCTTCTTTCCTGGAATTCAGAGAGAGAGAGAGAGAGAGATGTCCAAGCGGAATCACACACTTATTCGCTTTAATCACTCCATTAGTCAGGTTACTTCACAGAAAAATATTTGTTGATACTTTCATACACACACACACACACACACACATGCGCAAACCACACAGAAGTTCCCTTGGTGCAGCCCAGAACAGATGACGCTGCAGGCGATGGTGCAGTAAGTGACGTCAAAAATATATGTGTCATGGCACACACACATGACACACACACACACACACACACACACACAAACACATATACACACACATACACACACTAATACAAACACACATTCACACATATTTAGACACATACACACACACTCTGTGCTGAGGGCAGTTGTCACCATCAGTGTAAACTCCATAGAGAAAATGTGTGGGCAGGAGGGGACACTTTTTTGGCAGCTGTATGTACATTGTTAACCCTGTTTGGAAGCCTAAATAAACACACACACACACACACACACACACTATCTCTCTCTCGCTCTCTTTCGCTCTCTCTCTCTCCTGCTTTATTCTTTTTATCCAACTGATCCCTGATTAGCCCTTTGGCCATGATGCTAATAGCTAATTACTCTCTCTGTAATGTTTTTGCATCAGAAGATTCTGGAACATCCTCGTCTCATGGAGCTTATGCTTTCTTCTCTACAGCTTTTTATTTCTCAAGCTTCCAATTTGGATGGCCTGAGGGCAAAACTAGCAAAGCTAATAACGTCCTAGCAAGGGTGCACATGCGTCCATGGGAACTTCTAAATGTGTGTGTGTGTGTGTGTGTGTATGTGTGTGCATGCCTTCATACTGTGCACTGCTGTTGGAAATGGCTTGGAGCTGTAAGAAAAGCTGTAAGAGCCTTTCAAATGGGCCTGGGCAATAAAACATTTATTAAAATATCACAATAAATCATTTAGTATCAGTAATGTTTTTCTGAGATGTTTTAATTACATATTAAAACACCTCACTTTCTCATTATTTTCTCCGGTTGTTTATGTTTGGGGTGGGGGTTAGCAAGGCAATCAGACACCTGAACGAAATGAGCCTGCTGCTCAGCGCTGCGCCCAAACATAAACAACCAGCACAAGGACGAGGGTGTGTGGCGGACGAGGCCTGGACGTCACAGTCTGCCGTACTCAGACTGCGGTATTTACCCTGCTTAAACCAAAGAAAATGACAGTGCATACCAAAAAAAACAGCGTGCATGAATTACAGTGCAGGGGTAATATCAGTATTTTACATTCTAGCACTACAGGAGTTCAGTGTATACTAGGACATTAACAGAAAAGCCTATCTGTTGATGTGTCTACATCAGAGGAACATGTCGATGACCCCTGAGAGAAACTGACAAGACGTGTGTTTTTTCCTCTCTCTGTGTGCGCACTTGTGTACACAATGCAAGCTCTGCCTCTGATTGGCTTATGCTGACATGCGTTCCTTGACAATTATTATAGTCGCTTCATAAAAGGGGCGGTAATGTTGGCGGGTGGAGGGGAATCTAAACACAAGACTACAACAAGACGAGAGACATGGCAGCAGAGGCAGTAGGTGACCGAGACGCATCAAATGTGTGGAATGTGTCTCTAGACCACACAAACAGCATGGTGACCTGCAATAGAAGTACTAGCGTTATGCACAGCCATCTGAAACGGCATCTGCTAGCTAACATAGGTGATGCTAGCACTGCAGTGAGTCGTCCAGTCAAGAGGACGCTGCGTGGCTGTTAATGTGTTAATGTGTTATATTTATTTCATAATAAAAATGTGCTCTTTTGTCAACCACGGTGTATAGTGTTGACTCTGTGGCATTCTGTGTGCCTTGGCTGCCACAGCTTAAGCTGTTCCCACTTTTTCGCTTGTGCACTTAAATTTAGCAGAAAATTCAAGGTATTAGCCTTTGTTTTGTTTTGTTTTGTTAAATTGTCATGTTGACTGTTGTCACGGAGGCAAGACAAGAACGGACTGGTTGGAGGTTGGTCCCTATGTAGCGTGGAGGAATACTAACTCGCGGATACACACGAGAGAGCAGGTAAACCACTGAAGTTGTTGATGCCCTAGTGTACACTGTACAGTATGAATACGGGTTTTCTTTAAGGGCAATGTATTAAGCTGAATTAAAATTGAAATGAAAGTGTTTTGGGTGCATATTTGGGGGGAATATTTAGGGTATACACTTTAAAAAATAGACATTTTTAGGCATTTTATGAACCTCATCACAACATGGCGGTTTATCACTATATGCGGATGCTCTTGGAACGTAAGCTGAGTAGACCTGATGTACGGCCATGTTGGAGTACATCAGGTCTAATATATCACCTCAACGCAAAGCATTTAGGAGCTAACCAGCAGTCCAAGCCAGCACAGTCCCTGATCCCAGCGCCAATAGCCTTGAGATGCCTTGTATGCATGGGTGCCTCAGGCATTATATTAGGGGAAGATGTGCCACCACCCCACTTAAAAATAATTTGTTTTGTCCCCCCCACTTATCCACCCAGCGATTTGTATGAGTGAAACAAGCGGGATGCCGAATGCAGCATGTGCCACCGAGCACCCCCCAGGAAAATACTACGCTACTATCTATCAGCCCCGGAAACACTTTTACAGCAAAAAAATGTGTGCGATTAATTTAGATTAGAGTGCCTGTAATTAACTAAATTAATTTTTTAATCACTTGACACCCCTGCTAACTGTAGACAGTTCTGTCTGCTAACTGCACACAGCCCCACCCACTAACTGCACACAGCCCCACCTACTAACTGCTCACAGCCCCACCCACTAACTGCACACAGCCCCACCCAGTAACTGCACACAGCCCCACCCACTAACTGCACACAGCCCCACCCACTAATTGAAAACAACACCATCCAATAACTGCACATAACCCAGTAACTGCACACAGCCCGGCCCACTAACGGCACGCAGCCCACTAACTGCACACAGCCATTTTCACAAACATCACACAGCCCACTAATTGCACACACTTCTGCCCACTAGTGTGAGTGAGAGCTCAGTGATGCAGAGATTCTACAAGAACATCCTACAGGCATGTGGTTCTCAGAATCAGAAATGTCGACCTAGTCCCAAGAGTGTAAACAGAGATGTTCTGATGCAGAATGTTCCTTCATTTGGTGTTGGATGCTCCAGCTGCTGTTTCTGCTGTTAAAGGAGGTTCCTCAATTTTACATCAGAACTGTCCTGAGCTTTTTTTTGAACATTAGTGGAGTGGAATATGTGATCGGCTTCATGTGGATCATCTCAACCTGCTACAAAGAGATCCTACCATGTTTCGCACAACCCTCCCTTGGGTGCATCTGCACGAAGCACATTCTGCATCCCATTTAGCCCCGGATGTGACTCAGTTGGGCCCGCAGTGTGCGTGACTGATAATGATGTTTATTTAGGGCTGTGAGCATCTGGAGGTGTGGAAAAAGTTCAAATATACAATTACAAAGTGTTTAACACTCTTCAACTGAGCTCTGCTCAGAGAGTCTAAGACCTCACACTGCTACTTATTGCTTTAAGATTTCTGGCCCACTTTCAGGCCTCATTAGTTGGGAGGTTTAGCCCCGAAAGTACGACTAATTACAGACCACATACCTGGAACACACACACATGCACAATAATAATTAATTTAGAATAACACACATGAACATAATGTAAACTCATTCAGACACTCTCTATCTCTATGCTCACACTCACACATACATGTGCTTGCACGTGCACACACACACACACGCACACACACACAGTCTTAACAAGAATAAGTAATGCAAACACAATGAACACACACACAAACACACACTTTTTGAAAGTACATCAGTGTGATTAGAGATGATATGCCACCCGTGAGCTGGTGAATGATCTGTGATTGCTGTGCTGGAGTGAGTGTGTGGGCATTGGGAAGGGGGGTTTGGAAATAATCATAGTTCACATTTAAGCACAGAGAGCAGATGAGCCACTGTGCAGCAGGTTTTGATGGCAATTTGATTTGCAACTGTTGTCAGTTAACACAGCTGGCCAGTTAAGAAGACGAGAACATCCCTAATAATCTCGTCAACGTCTGTTGAACGGTCTAAACCATTTAAAGTCTTCATGTTTTACTTACTTGCAGCGACAAATTTATGATTTTACTATTTCTTGATTTAAAAAAACTCCTTTCTTTATATTCTGGACAAACTTATATTCCGAAGATCCAGACGTTCTTGTATTTTTTATGTGGTCTTGAGGAACAGTTCTCCAGGCTTCCTGAAAGACTTTCAAAAACTCTCATTCTCAGTCCAGTCCCTGAACCTGACCAGTTTCAGAGAAATGTTTTCTGTTTGTTAAGCCACACTGTGATAAAGCACAATAATAAAGTACTTCTAACTTAAGGCCTGAACAGTGAAGAAACAGGAGCTGATGATTCCAGATGACTGGGCTGGTGATCAGTATACTGGTAGTTGAAGTACCTTTATCCAGGCACCTTTAGGCACTTCGCAGCCTGTCACAGTAAAACATTTGTCCCCATTTCTTAAGCCAGTTGGACAGGCAGAAAATAGTATTTTGACACCAACACGGTGATTGAAAGCAAAATATAAAGAAATGAAGGGGAGCTCAAGACTTTTGCACTGCACTGTATCTTTTCAAAGTGTCAGAACAGAATGAGCTAGAGGAACCATGCTGATGGTACATCTGGGTCTGGGAATGTTTAACATCACCTAGGAAGATGATCTTATAATACCTTTAAAATCATTCAGATTGGCTTTAAATTAGGTGTTTGTAACACTGTTAAAATGGGTATTTTAACAAATGTAGAAAGTGGGGATTTAAATCTGCAACTTTGTGGTCATCAGGTTCACAGGCAATTGTTTTACCCACTAGGCTACTACCACTTCAGTTGAGCTGTGTGATGTTGGACAGAGTTAAAACAGGCTGGCTCTAACCTGCTAACAGGACTTTTTAGGTGTTTCTACACTTCCTCTATTACTGCACTGAGGAACCAAGGAGTCACAGAGGTCACCCTCAACCCACCTCCCGACTTGGGCTGCATCCCAATAGTGGAATTAAGCGTCCAGATTCTACTCACAGCCTTATAAAAGTATCAGATCTGACCAGCATGTGGACCAAAAGATCAGTCAGAACTCTATTCTAGACCAGCATGGACATGGTTATATTGCCACAATTGCCTGTGAACCCTTGGAGCTTGACAACTTGTTTTTGAATTTTCATGAACTGAGATATTTTTTGACAGTGTTTTATTTGAGCAAAAAGGAAAAGTCCCGTTTTAATGAATCTCCATGTCTGTGTGGCCCAGTCCTGAGGCTATGAGGGTGCGGTGAGGACTGGACTGCAGAGATCCAGTGAGAGAAAGTTCATTTTGTAGAAAACTTTGTCACACTCTTTGAGGATCCTCTTAAGTTTCACCCCAAAAACCTTCCCCCTCGCTTCTGCTGACTCATCACAGCAAAGCGTGACTGAAACACTCCCAGTTATCTTTTATTCAATAATTGATTCACCCCGCCCTCATGTTTCCTGCACGCAATCCTGTCTTAAATTAGCCGGATCACTGTACGTTATGCTAACATCTGTGGAGCTTGTGGTTAAGGCTTGTTTTTGAGGCCTGATTTTGACTCCTCCCTCCTGAGCCCTCTTAGCATTTATATGTTGGAAAGCTAAAATATTAAACGGATACTTTGAGCCCAGGATGCTCACATGGAGGGTGGTGGGTGAACCACAGCATTTTCAGGGTGAAGGATCCCTTTAATATTTTAGCCTTAGAGCTATAAATGCTTAGGGCTCAGAAAGCCAGCTCGAAATATTCATTTTGCCAAAACAATGCAGGATCTAATGTGCTAGCGTACTTTTCAGTGATTCACTTGGTTAAAAAAATATTGCATAAAAGAGTCCAGAGGAACAACTGGGAATGCAGTAGTCACTGTCGACTGCAGTGAGTCAGAAACTGGAGGCAACATTATGGGCTAAAACTCATCACGACTTCTGCTGCGCAATGCAGATCATCATGTTCCATGTGGAGCACATTTAAACTGTACTCCAGGTTGGTTCTCCAGTCTTGGACTGAACTGCTGCTAGAAATTTTCTACAGAACATCTGAGTCTTTAAAAACTATACTCGTTAAAACATTGTGTACCTGTACTTAATGAGTCTCTTTTCTTTGTATTTGTGTATTGAATAATGTTCTGTGGAATAACAAGTCAGAAAGGTGAACCTTTTGGAAGACTGAGGCTCAGTTACATAAGGTAAAGAGTTAAAACATACACAATCCACAGTAAGAACATCTGACCAGCCTGAAGAAAGATGGTGGTGGCAGTGGGATGAATTCAGAGGCTTTGCTGCTTCAAGGCCTGGTCCTCTTGCTATGGCCGAAGGTAAGGGCATTAGAGAATCATGAACTAGGGGACTAAGCCTTTTGCTGAGTGTGTCAGCACTGTGATGGGTGTTCAGGGTTTTTCTCTACCAGCATGCTGCCACCACCGTGTTTCTTCAGGCTGGTCGGATGTTCTGACTGTTGAATGTTTGTGTTTTAACTCTGTACTGGGTGTAACTGGACCCCAGTCTTCCAAAAATTCCACTTTCTGATTTGTGAGACCACAGAGCATTATTCCGTAATACACAAATACAGAGATGAGGAAATAATTAAGTGAAGGAACATGCACTTAAAATGTTTTTATGTGCGCTGGGATGGGCTTCAGCGCCCCCTCCCTTTCTGGTCGTTACAGTTCACACAACAGCTTGTTTAGTGTGTGATCTAACGCTCAGGTTCTTTAGAAAGATGAGGCAAAGGACTGGTCTACCTCTGAACAAAACAAAATTAATTCCTCCACAGTGCTGATCAGAATACTGTTCTCCAGTCAGGGGAGGTGTTTTGTGGAGTTTGGTGTTGTTTGATAGTGTTTGGTAGTGGTAAGGTTCCACCAGCAGCTAGTGTGACAAATACTTTTTCACTTCTATGTGTTTTGTAGCTGGCTGAAGAGCATGAAGATTCAGAGATTCAGATTGAAGGATTTGAAAGTATGTTGGACGTCACAGCCCATCCCACTCACTCCCGTCCATTCCCCTCACCCCACTCAGTCCTGTCCATTCTTCACATCCCGCTCAGTCCTGTCCATCTCCCTTGTCTCACTCAGTCTCGTCCATTCCCCTCACCCCGTTCAGTCCTGTCCGCCCCCCTCGTCCCGCTCAGTACCAGCCATCCTTGTCCCTGCTGTCTGTGTTTGATCTGAGTTTGGCGGTTGGTTAAAGTTTGTCGAGCAGATTCTCTGAAGCCAGCTGGCTGAAGGACAGAGGAATGAGAGATACAAAGAGAAAGAAACAAGAGAGACAGAAACAGAGAGAGAGAGAGAGAGAGAGAGCTGTTAGGGCAGAACTTCAGTCTTGGCTGGATCTCTGATACTTCAGGTTCTGGAAGACCTCGTGGACCATAGACCCCGACAGCTTCTCTCCTTCCAGTTCTCCTGGCAAACACTGCTCAGCAACTCATATCTGAGCCATCCTAGCTTTGATCTCGGGCTGTACAAGAAAGAGACCATTGAAACTTCACTGTCACGTTTTTCTATATCATTCATGTACTGACATTATTTCAAAATTCAAAATTTGTCACATGTACAGTTGGACAAGAACAACATGTAGTTAAATAAGACCCTGAAATGTCTAGTAGACATATAAATGCAATACAGTTACAGTAAATTATTTTAAAGAGAAAATTAAATATCAGAACAAAGTACATAAAATATAAAAGAATATTGAAAATGTATTCAAATTAACATTAACATAAAAAAAACATTAACAAGTGTTATTCAACAACTGTATTCTCAGGTCCACCTCTCATATTTAACAGTCACTGTCTTCTCCAGGGGATAAGGACACTGGTACATTGGTTATCTGGTCTCATAGCGCAGGGCCCCGGATGGCGACTAAAATGGTCGCCAATGCGACTAGTTTTTTTATTGTGCGACTAGTTTTTTCATTTCAGTTGCCAATGGCGATCGTCTCTCAAAACCAAAAGAAATGAAAATAAAAGTACAATAAAAGTGCAATCTCAAAATGCGCAGATAAGCTGAACCCGTCTGCCGTTCCTACTACACTGTCACTGGGATTTTCATCTTTTTTTAATGTGTCGGATCATTTGGAACAGATCACTAAGAAGATCCGGCTCCTTTGGCACCCAAACGCATAGACATAAAAAGGTAGACGCCACATTCCCAGTGTTCCCAGTTCACACGGTACGTCAGCATGTTCGACATATTGCGAGTGCCGAAATCACCAACTAATACAGGTAGACGTGGTTTTCTGATGAAAACACAATAATCATGCCGGTTCAGCATCTGTTACCAAACTAGCACGGCACACATCACAGAACAGCTTTCTCAAAGTGTGTCAAATGACAAACATTGGTAAGGCTGAACAATTGTTTTGATTATATTTGGCCATTATAAAACCCAAAATAAAATTATAGTGCCTGAACACGGGGATGCATAGCTTTGCTAGCTTAGCTAAGATTAATATTTATAAACTGAGGTGGATTTCTTTAGGAAACCTCCAGAGTTTGAGAAAAGTTAACTAAAGAGCTTACAACAATCTTAATAGTTAGTGCCTATGTTTAGCCAAAACATTGTTTGGAGGCTGACTTGAACACAGGAATGCACAGCTTTAATAGCTTAGTCTGGCTTAGCTAAGGTTGAGGTTTATTAAACTGGATTTTAAAATGGCCAAATATATTCAAAACATTATTCTGCTTTACCTATGAAATGTAATCCCTTGGGATTTGGTTTGGAGTGTTCAGCCCCATGCAGAATATGCGTGAGGCATCTCGTGTGGTCAGTCTAGTAATATTCAAGTCTGTGGTCAGTCTGGTAGAATTCTATGTCTGTGCCCAAATGGCTCTATGTTTTCCCAAATTTAGTCAAAGAACTGATTAACAATTTAGTTTATATAACTTATAAAAGCAAAAATTGTGGAGCCTATCCCAGCTGCTATGGGCGAAGGCGGGGTACACCCTGGACAGTAGCCAGCAGGTCGCAAGGCCACATACAGAGACAGACAACCATTCAACCTCACATTCACACCTTGGGACAATTTAGTATGCTCAATTGGCCTATCCCCCAATGCACGCATGTTTTTGGTGGAGGAGCTCCCGGAGCTCACGGGGAGAACATGCAAATTCCACACAGAAAGACCCTGTGCCCAACCTAGGAGCCGAACCCAGGACCTTCTTGCTGTGAGCCAACAGTGCTAACCCCTGTGCCACCATGCCACCCTTGCAGTAATTACAGTACAGTCTATATGGGGTAACACTGGTATTTTACATTCTAGCACTGTGGGAGACAACAATTCAGTGTACACTCTTCAGTACGGTTACGGGTTTAGCTTTACATTTTTAAGGGTAATGTATTAAGCTGAATTTGGGAGCATATTTGGGGGCACTTATAGGGCTTAGACTATAAAATCTGCATTTTTAGGCATTTTTAACCACATCACAATGTCAGGGCTGGGTCTGACAGTGGGTGACTGCTAGGGGTCACCCTTATTTCAGTTAGTTTATGGGTTTGGTTTTGTGCTTTTATTTTGACATTCTTATGTTCAGCTGGGTTTTAGTTAGTTTGCACCTGTGTTTAGTTTAGCTTAAGTGTTTGCGTTTTGTTATCTGTTGAGTTGGGTTTTGAGTTGGGAGGGTTTTGTGTATTTAAGTTCCTTTTGGACCGACCTGTGTGTCGGTCCACTGTCATCTTTGGGGTGTTTTGGCTACTATATCCTCCGTCATCTTAGGGGGGTTTTGCAACTGTATCCAGAGAAAGGCTCTGTTTGGGTCCTCGAACCCTTTTTGTTTTGGGTCCTCGAACCCTCTGTAGCGGATGTAACAGGACTCTTCCAAAAAATCCAGGAGTCTTCCACTTTCTGATTTCTGAGTCCACAGAACATTATTACAAAATACTCTGTTAGAGAGATGAGACTCCACTAAGTGCAGGTACACAATGTTTTAATGAGAGCTGGAATGAGCTCCAGCACTGGCTGCTAAATTTCAACAAGACTGTTGTTTCTTGTCATAAAACAATGTATTTCAATGTCTAATGAAAAAAATAAAAGGGGGAGGGGGGGGGGAGGTTGGGCAGGCGTGCGTTGCCATGGAGACGCTGACAGATTGGACATGAGAGATCAATGAAGAGTAAACAAAGCCAAAAACTCCACAAAGATTTCCTAAGCACACACACACGCAAACACACACACATCCCCCACAACAACATTTACGGAAAACACCAAACAAAAGAACAAGGAATAGAGAAACATTAGTGGAGAAATGAGTGAAAAAATGGAAAACAGGCCTTTCTGTCAGTACTGACAATCCAGTTGGGTTTTATAGTGAAGTGTTATGCACAATATGCTTACTGGATTACAGGGGGTCCTCAGGTTACGACAGTTTTGACATGCAACGTTTTGTGTTTGCAACGCTCACTTCCGTAACTAGTTTGGTTGTGTATGGGGGAAGAATACACAGTATACACAGTATATGAAGAATATGCAGAATGCACAGTAACAAGGCGTATGAGTTGTCATTCGCCAGTAAGCTTACCTATGCCATTTTGGACTGTTAAAAACTGTTAAAAGTGTTTTTACTCTCATTTATGTCATTTTTTTCTGTTACTACAGTACAGTGTACATGTACATCCTATTCCATTTACTGTAGCTTAGTTGTGCTTTTTTGATTTTACAACTGTGTTAGGATAGGTAAGTGTGTTTCGCCTAACACCAAAATTCGGGTTACATCACCATCGAAGGAACGGATCTCTGTTGTAACTTGAGGATGCCCTGTATTTACATTTTACAGTAAAAATGCCATTCTTTACAGTGAAAGAAATATAATTTATGCAAATCTTCATGGACAGCATAAAAGAGGTAACCTTGTGTTTCATCACTAGAAGCTCTATTGAGTGCGTGATTTTTTCTACTGTAAACACATATTTGAGACTCATGTTGTCTATTTAAATGTATTTGTACTATTCTTTACTATTTTTATTGTATTTATTATTCAAACACCCTGGCATTGTTTTTAACTGGATACCATTTAAAAATAATAGGCTAAAAAGTGAAAATAAGTGAACTATGTAAATGTTATAGTAAGCAGTGTTAATAAAGTTGATAAATATTAAAGATATAAATAATAAAGATATAATATTAGTTGTTTGTGTTAATGTTAAAAATGTTAAAATAGTGTTCATGTTAACTGTGTTTTGTTTACAGTAAAGTGTTAATCTTAATTGTGTTTTGTTTACAGTAAACTGTATCAGTGTTAACTGGATTTTGTTTACAGTAAACAGTATTCATGTTAACTGAATTTAATTACTGTTAACTGGACTTTGTTTACTGCAAGCAGTGCATCTTTACAATAAATTCTACTGCTGTTGATTGTAAATATTTTATAGTATACAGTGCACAATGTGCTTATATTGTTACCATATCCAGTGCAGATGGTGTTTATATTTTACAATATCCAGTGCAGATGGTGTTTATTTTTTACAGTATACAGTGCTAATTGTGTTTATTTGTTACATTATCCAGTTCTGATAGTGTTTATTTAATACAGTATCTAGTGCAAGTTGTGTTTATATTTTTACAGTATCCAGTGCTGCTGCTGATTATAAATCTTTATAGTAAATTGTGGGTGTACATCTTTATACTGTCCAGTGCTGCTGTTGATATAAACTTTTCCAGAGAATATTTAGTATATATATTTAGAGATTGTTTAGATCTTTGTTGCACTACTGTTTTAGATATAAAAGCTCTACAGTAAGGAGTGCTAATTGTGTGAAAATATTTTTTCTGTAGGACCCTGACCGAGCTGCTGAAGCAGCCTGGGGATGTTGGGGGTGTGGACAGAGGAGGGGGGCTTCATCCAGTCGGATCCAATGGCATTTCTGGTCGATCAATGAGAACCAACAATGGTAAGTCTCTCACACACACACACACACACACAAACACACACAAACACACACGCACACACAGAGTGCTGTGGTTCTGTACCCTCAGACATCTGAATAGCCGTCTGTGGGTCTAAGTGACTTTGTTATTTATTTAAGCATGAGGGTCTGCTTGTTGATGTGCTGAGAAAAAGTAATTTGTGTGAAATAAAGTTATTATATGATCCAGAGGAACCAACCTAGGCTTATTTTTAAACCATGTTCAATTCTAATTATAAAGATTTCCACACATCACACATTAACATGGGTTACTATAAACACAAACTAATTAACATTAACAGTGTTTACTGTAAACACAACTAATTAATACTTACACTGTTTACTGTAAACACAAACCAATTAAATCAAGCTCCAGAAATGAGTTTAAAGGCCTGTTCTCATGGACTGGCAGTGAGACATTCGGTTCCATAGGGTTGAACGTAACGTGACTATAATTTGAAAACTAGTGCATCAAACCACTTCATTAACCCTCTGCCCCCCCTCGTTTTTACTACCCTTTCAGCACCCTCGTGGACACTTTTGGCCAATTGAAACCCATTAAAACTAAATTTTTTAATTCCTTGTTATTTACACTTTTAAATCATACAATTTAGGTTACAATGCTTGAAAAATGTTTTCCTTCAGATTATGTCATTTATCCATTTTTGGCCAAGCAAGGAATTTTATATAATATTTTATATAATGGCCAATAATTTTTTTATATTGTTATATACCTTTCTGCTATTTTTACTACATAAAGTTTGTAACTAACATCAGTTATTGGCATAAGTATCAAAAATGTATTCCTTTGTTTTTTTAAATCCTTCAAATACCAGTTTGTTTGCACAACGTAAACATCCGCAAAATGGCAATTTTCTCTATTTTCAGTGCTCTCAAAAGCAATTAACCCAATGTGTAAAATTCACAATTTAAGAAGTGCTTTAGCTTTCATACGAGGAGGGACTCCTAGGTGCTAGGTAAAAGTCCGTGGTAGCCGACCACTGCTACCCAACCTCTTACTGGCAAACATGCAGTCCCAGGAAAACAAACTGGACAAACTATGAGCCAGGATCACAAAACGGCGGGAAATAAGAGAGTTCTGAGCTCTTATTTACACCAAGACCTGGCTTTCGGACAAAGTCCCGGAATATGCCATTCAGCTACAGACTCACTTTATACTCCATGGAGAACGGACCGCAGCCTCCGGTAAGCAGCTGCATCCAAGCCATACATCACCAAGTGCAAAGCAAAGCGTCAGATGCAGTGGTATAAATCACACTGCCACTGGACTCTAGAGCAGTGGAGGCATATTCTCTGGAGTGATGAGCCACACTTCTCCATCTGGCAATCTGATGGATGAATTTAGGGTTGGCGGTTGCCAGCAGAATGGTACTTGTCTGACTGCATTGTGCCAAGTGCAAAGTTTGGTGGAGGGGGTTTATGCTGTGGGGTTGTTTTTCAGGAGCTGGGCTTGGCCCCTTAGTTCCAGTTAAAGGAACTCTGCTTCAGCATACCAAGAGATTTTGGACAATTTCATGCTCCCAACTTTGTGGAAACAGTTTGGGGATGACCCCTTCCTGTTCCAACAAGACTGTGCATCAGTGCACAAAGCAAGGGCCGTAAAGTCATAGATGAGCGAGTTCGGTGTGGAAGAACTTGACTGGCCTGCAGTCTTGACCTCAACCCGATGAATTAGACACCTTTGGGATGAATTAGAGCGGAGACTGCGAGCCAGGCCTTCTCGTCCAACATCAGTGTCTGACCTCACAAATGTGCTTCCGGAATAATGGTCAAAAATTCCCATAAACGAATATATGAATGTTTATGTATGTTTGTATTTATTTATGTGTACATATGTATGTATGTGTGTATATATCTGTGTCTGTGTATGTGTGTTTGTATGTATGTACAGTGCTGTGAAAAAGTATTTGCCCCCTTCCTGATTTCTTCTTTTTTTTGCATGTTTGTCATACTTAGCTAAATGTTTCAAATTGTCTAACAAATGTAAACATTAGGCAAAGATAACCCAAGTAAACACAAAATTCAGTTTTTAAGTGATGATTTTATTTATTAAGAAAAAAAATATATACAAACCTACATGGCCCTATATGAAAAAGTAATTGCCCTCCCTTGTAAAATCTTGAAGTAACTTTGGTTAATGAAATTGTTTGGAAAGTTGAGTGCAATTCCACCAGCCACACCCAGGCCTGATTACTGCCAGACCAGCTGAATTCAGAGATCACTTAAAAAGTAGACTAAAAGATCCCAGAAAAGGAAAGACATGCCGCGGTCTAAAGAAATTCAAGAACAGATGAGAAACGAAGTCATTGATATCTATCGGTCTGGAAAAGATTACAAAGCCATGTCTAAAGCTCTGGGACTCCAGCGAACCACGGTGAGAGCTAATATTCACAAATGGAGAAAACATGGAACAGTGATGAACCTTCCTGGTATTGGCCAGCCTACAAAAATTACCCTAAGAGCTCAGCAACGACTCATCCAAGAGGTCACAAAAGATCCCAGAACAACATCTAAACAACTGCACTGCCAAAATGGCATGCATAAGAGTGTATCAGGTGAAAACCACTGCTGACCAAAAAGAACCTAAAGGCTCGTCTCACTTTTACCATAAAAACATCTGGATGATCCCCAGGTCTTTTGGGACAATATTCTGTGGTCTGATGAAACAAAAGTTGAATTTTTGGGAGGTGTGCGTCCTGTTATATCTGGCGTAAAAGTAACACAGCATTTCAGAAAAAGAACATCATACCAACATACTAACAGCATGGTGATGTTAGTGTGATGGTCTGGGGCTGTTTTGCTGCTTCAGGACCTGGACAACATGCTGTGATTGATGGAAACATGAATTCTACTCTCTACCAAAAAATCCTGAAGGAGAATGACTGGCCATCAATTATTGACCTCAAGCTAAAGCGCACTTGGGATCTGCAGCAAGACAGTGATCCAAAACACACCAGCAAGTACATCTCTGAATGGCTTAATAAAAGCAAAATGAAGGTTTTGGAGTGGCCTAGTCAAAGTCCGGACTTGAATCCAACTGATATACTGTGGCATGACCTTAAAAAGGTGGTTCGTGCTCGGAAACCCTCCAATATGGCTGAATTAAAACAATTCTTCAAAGAAGAGTGGACCTGTTGTCCTCCACAGCAATGTGAAAGACTCATTACCAGTTATTGCAAACGCTTAATTTTAGAAGTTGCTGCTACGAGTGGCACAACCAGTTATTAGGTTTAGGGGGCAATTACTTTTTCACATAGGGCCATGTAAGTTTGGATAGTTTTTCCCTTAATAAATAAAATAATCACTTAAAAACTGTATTTTGTGTTTAGTTGGATTATTTTTGTCTAATATTTAAATTTGTTTGATAAACTGAAACATTTAAGTGTGACGACCATGCAAAAAAATAAGAAATCAGAAAGGGGGCAAATACTTTTTCACAGCACTGTATATATGTCTGTGTATGCATGTATGTGTGTATGTATATGTATGTGTATGTGTATGTATGTGTGTGTATGTATGTATCTATGTGTATGTATGTAGGTGGTGTTGGTTGTGCGCGTGCAAAGTCTCAGCCATTGTCTGGGAGATGAAATAATTGCTTTTGAAGACTGGGGGGATATGTCCCCCCCTGCTATAATGGTTCATTGTATGTATGTGTATGTATGTTTGTATGTACGTGTGTGCAGTGTTGTGCCTGAATGCGTTCAATGAACAGCGTTCATTGAACACGTTCCTATTTTTAATGAACGCTGAACTGAACGAGTTGGTTTACAAATTATGAACGTAACTGTTCTCGAGACTGAACGCAGTTCACGCTGTACATTCGCAGGATAGTGATGAGAAGTTCGGCTTTTTTCAGAGAGCCGGCTCTTGTGGCACGGCTCCCAAAGAAGAGCCGGTTCTTTCGGCTCCCAAACGGCTCTTAGTTT
>JBBPCY010000007.1:19437595-19485698 GCA_037974405.1 Brachyalestes nurse | reverse complement strand
CTGATAAAGTGCAATCCAATTACAAGACAAAAACAGTTATCCAGAGCACCCCCACCCCACCGCACCCCTTTCCCGCCACCGTCGCCACTATATGCCCCCTTCACATTTCTGCCTGCCCCCTCATATATGCCTGTCTAGAACCGGCCCTGTCTGGCCAGCAGATGAGGAAGGTCTTCCTCAGCCGAACACACCACAGAAACAGCCATGGGTAAGAACTATGACAGCCTTGCAGACGAAGAGTCTGGAGTGATAGTGCTTCTCTTTCAGCCAAAGAAGTTATACCTCTAAGCAGAGAAGGTGGGAAGTTATTCCTTTACTGCTCCAGCTCCTGTGTTTCCAGGCACCCACAGAACCCCAGCTCCTGAAGACCTGACAGTCTCAGAGGCCTGTTTTGGACACTGATCTTGTTCTCATATTATTGTATTCCAGGTCCTTGGTTGTCTGGATATTAGCTTCTAGTGCCAGGTTGGCTCCTATCCTCTCTTCATTTCTGGCCCCTGCCCCTCCCACTTATGTCTCTATCACTGCCCAATTCTGTCTCTGCCACCATTTTGTCCCCATTTCTGTCACTGTC
The DNA here is from genome assembly GCA_037974405.1 of Brachyalestes nurse. Classification (NCBI taxonomy): domain Eukaryota; kingdom Metazoa; phylum Chordata; class Actinopteri; order Characiformes; family Alestidae; genus Brachyalestes; species Brachyalestes nurse. Next base: position 19,485,124 of record JBBPCY010000007.1, on the reverse strand, counting down.
TATGTTTTTGTCTCCTGAAAGTTTAAATAACAGGGGCTACTCCTGCAGATGACTGCTGCAGAAAGCACAATACAAAAAACTAAACTGAATATTGCTCTATGCATTTAATGTGCATGCTGCTCCCCGACTGTCCAGAGGGATCTGTTTTCAGCTGTTTGCCTTATCTTTGTAATGAATTTTCAGCCCTGTCACTGACCCAGGAAAAGATGAGGGGCAACGTTCTTAAGGTGCCAGTCTCTGAGTCATGAAGGAGGTTACTCCCAGCCCCTCAAGTGAATTGAGCTTGTTGCCTCATGGGTAAAAACCCCAAACACACCCTGTTTATGCAGTGCTCAAAGTGGCAGGGCACTTCAGTTTAAGCAGGCACTGACCTCTCCCATCAGCGACACTGCAATAAATGAAAATGTCATCAAGGCATCAATACATCATGAAGTCATGAAGACATTTAAATAAATGACACCAGAAAATCAAGTTTGAGAAGAAACGATTGAGCACATTCTCACACTGTGCTGTGGGCATGACAAGCCTGAAACAGCTGCAGCAGAGTCTGGAGAGTCTTCTGTCAGTGCTTCATGTTATTCAGCCAGCTGTGCTAAAAGAGAGATTAAGGGTACACGAACTGTCAACTTTAATGGAAACCTCTAGCTTGTGCATTCACTCGCTGGCAAACTCCTGAGCTCCACCAACCTTCTATGTCCACTACATAGGTGTACAATTACAGATTGTGGTCCAATGGTTGCCAATGTGAGTCCTGGGGACACCATGCTTTGCACATGTTTGTTTTCTCTCCATTCTGCTCCTGACCCAACACAAGAGGAGCTTATTACTTGGCTAGTGTGCTGAAGGAACGCAAAAAAAAAAATACTTAAAGCCTGGAGTCTACACAAATGACTCCTGCTGTACCCCATCTGTTGTCATGTACAGTTTGTAAACCAGCCTAACCCATTCATTAGTTTCTGACCACATGAATGCTGTTGACCACATATTATTTGAGAGGTAGGCCACAATGGCAACATAGTATGGTATGGCAAGGTGTGTAGTGTCAGTATGTGCACAGCAGTGTTGCTAGGGTTTTTACACACATCAGTGTCATTGCTATGTTGAGAGCTGGATGAGCTGGAGGACTTCTAACACAGACAGTTAGAGGATGGCTGACACATTAACAAAGGAGCTACAAGATAAGCATTTATAAGACATTGTACAGTGAATGTGTGTGTGTGTGTGTGCGTGTGTGTGTGTTAGCGGCAGGTGCTCTGCTGAACAGACAGCAATTTGAAGAAATGCTAAGGGGGCCATGAGGAAATCAGACCACTTCAGTTCAGACGGAGCCGTTCTGCAGCCCTGTAATCCACCTAAGCGACTCTAAAGAGCATAAGGGGAACAAGCAGGAGCCAAAACCAAACATAACACAGCCACACTTGGGACCCAATCAGACCGTCAAACAGGCAACTTTTATAGCAGGTACAAGCATTTTAATGGTTGAAACGGCAAGCCTTAAAGACAGGTCCCAGGCTGATTAGTCATTAGCTGTCTTTTACGGAGACTAGATGAGTCATTCTCATTGCTGGAGGCTAAAAAGCTGCCACTCTAAAAAGCAAGCTTCTTTTCCTTTAAAAGTCTAGAGTGACTATTGTTGTTTTGATATGCAGTCAGTTTATATTACATATTTTTAAAATGATTTGTAACATTAATATAACATATTCAATTACATAGTTTACATTCAAGTTACGTGTTGGCCATGTTAGTATTTTCCTATTTTGAAGTAAAAGAAAATATGTTACAAAGAACGAGCAGAAATGAAAAGATATAAAGGTTATTCCTCCAAAATACGACTGTACACCCAATAATAACCTTCTTTTACTTATTAACACAAAAGTGCTTTGGATTGATAGTATAGAATCTGCACTGTTCATAGAATTTCTTGGTTCACTGAACTGTGAGTAGGAAATCCTTTGTGCAAAATTACTCCACACTGTTATTATATAGGGGTTAATGGTTCCTACGATCTGATGATCCTCCTGAAGTATTGCCCTGAGATTAAAGTCACTTAAAGGCTTTTGTCCGAAAAACTTCTTCACCTTCAGACATTGTGGCGAATTATGGTTTGTGGATTTCCAAGGCCCAGACTGGTCCTCAGCCAGGCCTGACACACGAGACGAAGAGTAAAATAATTGCTGCCTGCACTAGTGCCAAGATGACTTCTGTAAAATATTATTATGAGAGATGGAAGAGTACAAAAAACAGAATGAATCAAACCCAGCTAGCAGAGTAGGGGTGCGTGAGCAGCAACATAAGATCCCACAATAATTACAGCAATTAGTGATCAAACTGTTGGGGATGGTGATAAACCTTTATAGACTTTTACTGGTTCTGCAAAGTGGGTGAAGGCCATGATCATGTGCATTCTTTATTATCGTATAATCTAAATATTTAAAGTCTTAACTTATCACATTAAAAGATTACATATTTTTTTTAACACTATCTGGACTGATTTTAGTAAAATAAAGTGGTCCCTTATAGTCACAGCACAAAGTATGAACAATGTGAAATTCTTTCTCTGCATTTAACCCATTCGCCAAGTGAAGCAGTGGGTTGCTACCAGCAATTGGCGCCCATGAAGCAGTGTGTGGCGACGATGCCTTGCTCAAGGGCACCTCAGTGGTGCCACTAGCAGTCCTGGGATTTGAACTGACAACCTTCTGATCGCAGGGGCAGCTCCCTAACCACCAGGACACCAGCTACCCCAATATTAGTGTTGCAATATCTTAATTTTTAACTTCTCCAACGTAACCCTGCAAGATTTGTTGTCTGCCAAATAATCTTCTAGTAATTCTCAACACGCTTCAAAAACTAGAAGTTTGTGCTGAATCAGAGGACATACATCCTTTATTGATAATGTAATATATTACCAAATGATCAATTATAGCCAAAAACTAAGACATTGCCAGAGGAGTGGCCACTTTTAGGCTGAAGTCTTACAGCAGTAAAATGTCTTACCTGGGAGGGCAAGGCTGGGTGTTACAGGGCAGTACGCCGGTGCTGGGCCGAGAGCGTGGATTACAGTAGGATGTGTTCACCTGCACTCTTAGATCCTTGTAACACGCTGCTCTCACACTCATCTCACCTGGATCACAATCAGAAGGAGTGATGCCTGATTACTCTATGCACTAAACTATTTTATTATGTTATTTTAGTAGTCCAGCTAATTGGTCTGTGGAGGTCAGCTCGAGGCTGTTTGACCCTTGTTTGAGCCTGGCATCCCTCTGACCTCTCATTCTCCTCTGTCTAATTGCAAGTCATTATGGGCCGTAATTACAGGGTCAGGTAAGAGGAGAGGACACCCCACCCTACTCATTTCCCCGAACAGGATGGGAACAGAATGAATTCTGGAGCCTCATGCAGGTCACAGCCCTCATTAGGGCAGAGCAGAAGAGCTCACACATGACAGCCAGAGAGAGTATGGCATTTGAGACATGAGAAATGGTCACTTTGTCTCTTTGTTAAGCCTTAAAAAAAATTTAGACAGATTTATTCACAAAGGACTATTTTTTCTCATTTTTTTTCTCATTTAAAACTTTTACTTTGGAGACAGGTTTCTACACAGGCATTTCACCACTGAAACAAACTGCAAGCATTTAAGCATAAGCCTTCAGAAATCTTATTAAGTAATTCAATATCAGAGAGGTATGTGTGATTATTTTCTGACAGTGGTATGCTGTGGACATTTAAGGAGGTCTTACCCAAAATAGACCAACTATGGATTATAACCAAACCAGACTCCAAATTTTGTCACCAAATGTTGCATGGGCAGCATTAAAGAGTTCAGAATAGTCTACCTCTTGCACATGTTGCAGAGCACTGGGAGCGGACGACAGCCCAGGTGTAGCTGTGTTTGGGATGGGTTTCCCTCTCTGTGGCGGCCTTAGCAAGTGTGTACTCCCACCGCACTCCTGGGTTTACACCCTGCAGCAGAATCTACACACAGAAAGCAACACAAAGCACTAAAAAACAGAACACAAAAATAAGAACCAGTATATTTCTTCAAGATAGCTTTCTGATACGAATTCAGCCATTGTGTATACTTTAGCTGTAGAACCTGCTTAGAAACCTCAACCTATTTCATGCTTGCTGCTGTAGCATCTGCTGATACACAGTCAAGCCCTTCATCAGTGGTCAGTGTCTGAAAAAGTAGCTCTTGGCTGGATTTGTTTAGTGATGGATATTTTGGCTTAACCTAGCAGTGACAACCTGTATAAAACTCACACTGCTGTGTCTAACACTTGTATCAGCATCACACTAATACCAAGTTAGTGTCACTGCTGTGTTGAGCTTGGTTCACTGCCTAAATAATATCTGGTTAAGAGTGGTCCTGTGGCCAGAAACTGACTAGTGATGACTGGAGTAGGGATTGAGTGTCTAATTAAGCATGACAACTCATGGACTACAGTCTATAAGAGGAACTGTATGCTTGATTGAGTTCAAAAAGTGGCTAAAAACTAGCACAGGGTGTAGGTTACTAATAAAGTAGGCAAAAGGTATATTAAACATTGCTCAATAGTGTTTCAGTTGGTAATGCTTTCTCAGCTCCAGTCAAATTAAAATTCTACATTGTTTTCTGTTTTTCTTGCACACATGATTTAACTCATCTGCTACATGACAAGTCAGTTATCATTGGCTCTCTTGAGCTTTAAAAAGTGTGAGCCAAAAAAGTATTTGTACTGGAATCTGCATCTCTAACTCAGGAAGAGCTCCATTCAGCTCTTGATATTGAACAGAGCAAGCTAATTCAAACGCACACAGAACAATTCACATCACCGCAGTCAATCAGCTTAAAGTTGATCTCGACCTTGACTGGACTATAATTTGATTTCTATTTTTATTTCTGTTTTTTGGAAAGCAGCAAGAAGAAAAGATCTGCACAATATTTTGCATGGAATTCTTTCAGCACTTCAGATTCTTATTCTAGGAATGTCTCCATCTGTTTCAAAAGGCAAAGAAAGGATAACGAGTTTATAAAACCTCCAGATAAGACAGAGTGGACTTTCACAGAAGAGCAGAAATGCGTGTGGTTTCACTGACAGGCTTGCATGTTTAGCTGTACATGCCTTAAAGACAAACCAGTGAAGATCTTGTGTGTCAGAACACTGATGGCTGGCCAGAAGCTAAAGCTGAAGTAATAAGACCACAGCAACATCAGAAATTGCGGATGATCCCTAAGGTCCTAGCGACAAAGCTGTTCTCTTTTTAGTGCCAAAAAGAACATTAAAAAAAAGTGAAGTTTCATAAAACAAGTGACTGAGGGACTCTTGGTGGCTGCAGCAGAATCTACGATTTCACAGACTACGCGGCCAGGATTACTTCTACTCCAGGTTTTAGGCAATGAGTCCCTAACAGACATGCTTAAGGACTTCTGGGTGAGATTTAAGACAAGCAGCACCTTGTCCACCAAAGATTTGAGTAATACACTCCACAGGGTAAATTCTAATAAATGGCTGGGCCTAATGGAATACCTGACCATTCTGTGACCCTTAAAAGGAGATGACAAAAACGGTTAACTGTAGACATGGGCCCGATCCGATATGATATCAGTATCGGGTCCGATATAGCCGAAAATCCGATATTGGATATCTGTCGAACAGCCCTGATCTCTATATTCCAGTTCGCAGCTTGCGCAGGACCTTAAACTTGACGCTGCGTAATACGAGTTGCATCACTGCCCCCATACCGTGATCCTGCGGCAACTTTAATCTGAGTTTGTTTTTAAATGTCGCTCGTTTGGAGATACTTTAGTTTGGAAACGCCGAAAAGCAAGACGGCTACTTGCAATGTGTGTAAAAACACAACAAATTTACAGCAGACAACCCAAAAGCGAAAGGAATATCAGAGAAGACTCTTAGCTCTCCCTCAAGACCTCTTTGGGGTTCTTTCAGGGGCTGTTTTGTGTGTTTTGTTGGCTGGTTTTGCCCTCTCCCCCTCTCTCTATCTCTCAAAACACAAGGCTAAACTTGAGCATCTCGTAATTCGGTCCACCTTAAATACAGCAGTGGTTAGATTACACTCTGCCTGTGTCCTGTTTCCGAATTCACGTTATTTTAAATTTATTAGTTTCGCATTTTATTTTCTACACAGTTGTTGTTGCTAAAATGGCCATAGAATCAGGCCATAGAAAATTATCTAGCAAAAGTGAAAATGTACAGATTTTCATAAACTACTAACCACAACACCTATGTGAGGATTTCTAGGATGTGTCATCAGTAATTATGATTACACTTGGATTCTTTTATTATGGGCCTGCCCATTTAAATGAACAGGAGCCAAAGGTTCCTATTGTTGGTAAATAGCAGTCACATATTATTCTTCACCTCTAAACGGTTTCTTTATTTATTATTCTTCCGTCCCACTTAATGCAGCTTGAACTGTAGCATGCATCCAGGTAACCTATCAAAACGTTCGGCTCTGCAGCGCAAGGTGGGCTATTACTTTTGTTACCGCTTGAGTTACCGCAGCGATGCTATTTGCCAACAATGACAGCTCAAATGCCATAGAGGATGAATAGGGTTCATCTTTTAGATCATCCTGCTCAGACATGTTTTGTCTAAAACCCAACAAACTTCATGTGATACCAACTTCCCAGCACACAAACACAGTCAGCTATGACCATCACCAAGGTAAAGACCATGTGGAATGTATTCCCCATTTACTTCTATACAATTTTGACCCAATTCTAATGAATGCAGTTTCAGGAGACTTTCAGTCTCCATACAGTGACCAAACATAGTGAAACATCACATTAAACCTTTTGGTCACAAACCCTTTGGTCACCCCGACATATCCAACCCTTCATCCAAGCCCTGCACTCGTCTTTTCCTTTGTTTTCATGCATTCTTTTTTGCTCAATACACTTTCATTACATTTTTGGCCACATTTAAATGAATTGAGTTCTGCTCTTTAATACTTCACTATACATCCATCCACACACCCATCTCAAAATTTCTTCAGGAATTTTCTCTAGTTTTGTTTAATATTATGAGCAAGCAAATTAATGTATATGAATTAGTGCTGTAATACTTGAGTGTAGTCTCAACTTGTTCTAGCCTTAATCTTGAAATAACATGGCACATAGCAGGCACTGCAACAGCAAGGCTGCACACACCACTCTCACAATGTTTCACACACAAGTGACGTGTAACAGCAAAAGCAGAAACCTTCCATTTTACTGCCAGGCTGTATGATGTCTGATTGTGTTGAGGTGTTGAGGTTAGTAGTCTATGAAAATCTGCACATTTTTAGTTTGTTTTTAGGTCTAAGTCTCCCCCACTCCTGCTCTCGGCCCTGACTACTAAAAAGTCTTGACTTGGACTTAATTTGTCTGGGGCTTGGTCTGGACTCTTGACGCTTTTGATGGTCTCCACTAATATAATCAAGATTAACGTATATCTGAATGAATAAATATTTCCGACATCAAAAACAAGCTGTCAGTGATTTAAACTCTAGTCTAAATGTATGCTTGCTCTTTTTCAGAAACCAACACAATGCATCTTTAACAGTGCCAGAGGCTGAGACACCACTGTGCATCTGCAACTCAGTTATACCTCTCCTTCCCTTCAACACATTTGATGCATTACTCCAGGCAATGTAAGGCTTTTTGTGTCACCACCACAAGAGAGCATGCTTTAATGAGTTAAAGATTTTCTGTTAAAGTCTAGAAGCCGGCATCTACACCACTAGGGGATTTGTGTGAAGACGTTATGGTATTTGCCTACCATTTGTCAAATGTCTGTCAACATTTCTGTCTCGTTCTACAGTACCAAACTGAAAATAATAACACTGAAACACTCTTTGTTTTTAATCATGGTAGTTACAAACAGAGCTGTATTAGATTCTGGATTAAAATTAGCTTAAAACTGACCATTGTTTCATATGACATATGCAAAATATGCACAAATATGCAATATGCAACAGCACTGTAGTACTGGTATAATTCATTTGTTATTTTAAAAATAACCTAATTGACCCAAAAAAATAAAACAACCAAATCGAATTGTAGCAAAATTTCAGCTCTTATAGTGCATGAAATTGTTTTCTGAAGTATTGTAATCAAAACATTATGAGGTTAGATTGACACTGGTAAGAAATGACGCATTCAAGATCCTTTCAAACACAGAAACCAGCTGTAAAAAAAAGTGAGGGGAGTGGGAAGAGCCTGCATATAGTGTTCTGAATCCCCCACCTCCACCACCAGCGTCTCATTGGTGGGCCCGGTGGAGGTCAGGCTCTCTGGGTGATTGTAGGGTCTCTTGTAGTCAAACACCGTCCCAGCGATGGAGTGCCTGCCCGGCCAGTCCACCGTCCAGCGGCCATTCAGGTAGTACTTCCTGTTGCTGTTACGCAGGGCCAAGTAAGAACTGGAGGTGTTCAGCTCTACCACGCGAATGCTGCGGGCCCCTGGAGGGATAGTGACCACTCCATAATATTCTAAAGTACATGGAACAGAAGGAGAGAAAACAAGTGATAAGCCATGTTCTACAAAGGTTCACATGGGACAGAAGTGGTATGCCTCTGATTGGAAGTCTTGAGTTCTTACGGTTAGAATAATGCTGTTTGGTGTATTGGCCTTTGTAGATTTTGCAAGTTGAGTTGTTGCCATTACAGACCCCACACATGTCCAGGGCTGCTGTAGACCCCAGCACCCGATCACAGCCCACTCTCTGCAAGAGACAACACACCGACTGTCAAATATAAGCATGCAGCCAAACATGCACATTCATTAATCAAACACCTACACTACCGGTTTTCAGACACACTGAGATTTTGTATTTTTGCATGTTACTCACTCAATATTCACTGCTAACAAGTACGTTTACAGCGTGTTCACCATTTGAGCACATTTATTAGGCCAAAGACGTCACATAGATCATTACTGATCTATAAAAAGCCAACTAATATAATTATTATTATAATGTAGATCACCAGATAACTGTTACGTATTTAATGAGCTACTAAGTGACAACCCCTTGGATGAAATGGTTAACAAGAGCATTTGAACTGTTTTTGGGATGCTATTGCAACCAACCAATTTAATCTCGGTGTTTCAGTCCAGACGGCTTTTTAAATAAGGGACAATACAGGGCAGCCAGTCCGAGCAGAGGTCATTTACATATATCGGTGATTAAGGCACTATTATTATAGAAGAAGTTGGTTAATATAAATTAAAAATAAGTGACTAAGATAAGTCTAATGACTAAAATAAGATCAAAATTAATTGTATCAAGCATTTAGTTGCTATTTTGAATTATTGATTACATTCATGAAAATTATTTTATCGGAATCTCGACAATGTATTGTGCAAACTGTGTATCTCTTGGATGAAGGGGTCACAAACTAATTGTGCAACAACAGATGGTCTAGAGCCTCTATCTGCAGCAGCGAGGTGGAGACAGGAGTTTCTACTGAAGAGGACAGTGAGTGTATGTATAAACACTAAAAACGGAAAATAAAACCCTTCTACAGATTTGACCCATACAGAGTAAGTAAAGAACTTCAGCTATGACTCAAGGCTGTAATGGTGTGACATCATCCTTCACCTGAAAAGTATCTTGGTATTACTTTCAAAGCCTTGCAAATCCCAATTGATTCCCTAGCAGCTTTTTAATCATCTTAAGTGCAGTATTGACAGTCTCTTTCCATTAGCCACAGCAACCATTTGTGCTCATCACATCAGCTGAAACGAAATATTTCTGCTCTGCTGCAATATACCATCAATTTATGTCAAAATGATTTTTCTTCTTTTTTTATTATACAAAAACAGACCCTGTAATTCTGTCAAGTCAAACAGTTCGCCGCTGAAATACACCATTCACAGTAAAATTCAATTAGACGGAACTGAAGCTGGCTGTCTCTGGGCAAACATACGAGGCATGAAATTGATTTGCATCCAGAGTCCTCCAAAGGGAGCTTTTGTTTCTGGATTCAGAACAGATTAGTGATTGGCCCGAGCTCTGGGGCATATTGCGTTGCATACAGAGGCACAGGCACTAAACGCTGAGATGAAAGACACTTGCTTTCTCTTCTTCTTCAAAGTGCCAGACTTTGGGAATTTCCATAAAAGTAACAGCACTCAGTGTCAAAATGTACAGTACAGACAACCCACAAATGTTTAGTGGCCCCTGCACCTGTGCTCAGGGACACAATCAGCCAGACTGCACACATAGCTGAGGGAAATCAACGGGACACCAAACATGAGGATCTTTAACACATAACACATTGCGGGGCACGTAACACAATACAAACTATTGAATATATAACATGCCCTGCGTGACCCATAACACACCAGAGGACACATGACACACCGCTGGACCTGTAATACACACACTGCAGGACACATAATATAGACAACATGTCTCCACAGAACTCCTAATTCACACCATAGAACATGTAACATGCAACATTCACCATCTGTAACACAAAACACATCACCCAAACTGCACTACATACAACATCCAACATAAGGCCTTTACTGCATAATATAGGACCCATAACTCACACTTTTGGACCCATAACTTACAGCACAGGCCACATAACACACCCAGCAAGACCCATAACACACCATAGGACATTCAATATGCACAACAGGACATATAAAAAAAATAAATCACACATTACACATGTAATACATGGAACACAAATCACAAAAGCACACCTATGCACTACAAGACAGAAAACACATAGGTAACACTCGCCACAAGACACAAAACACATGCTGTAGACCAAGAAACACACCTCAGGACACACAACACTTTGAATTTGACAAATAACGCAAGACCTCGGAATCCCTGACACACTACAAAGCAAATAAAATGGAAAGGTTTCTTTCCAAAACACATTAAACACATTAAAAATGATGTTATGACTATTTATCAGTGAAATGTGTTTTGCATTACACATCAGCTGTTATTCTTCTCAAATCTCTTTATTTCCAAAATTGTTCCACATGCATATACAGTTTTTGGGGGGAAGATCTTAAGCTAATTCTTATAACACGGAGCTCTCATACAGTGTAAAAAAACGAGAGCATTACCTCACACATGCCATCGATACACACATTGGAACTGTCCTGCGTACAGAGCGTCCCATCCCGGACTTTACTGGAGAGTGCAAAGAAGAAATCGTAGCCTTCGGCAAAGCAGTAAAGCTTACACACGTCCTGGTCTGAGAAAGGAGCACATGTAGATACACAGTCACACACAGTCACAGATGCCACGGCCTGGGTAAAAGTGAACATGCACACTTAGTTATGTAAGCCCTGGCCTGGGAAAGGAGCGCATACAGACACAGTGACCCATAATTACACACAGCCACACACACACTTATGCGCAGATATACAAATCTCGCTCTGTGAAAGGAGCACAAACACACAGTCACACACAAACACAATTATGCACATCCTGGTCTGAGAATGGAATGCACACAGCCCAGGCCAAACAGATATGCACAGTCCTGTATATTACACAGGTTATACATAGTTCTGACCAATAGAAACTAAGCTGTTAACACTGGTGTGTAGATTTACACGGCTGACTGTGACTAAAAGAATCTCAGCAGAAGTCAGTTTTTGCCAATACTGTGATATACTGTAATTCATTTATTTATGTCACCAGCTTTTGGACTCACTGATGGGAAGCATGTGAACATGTACTGGGAATAAATTAATATTTTCTTCTGTGGCTTCAAGTTATTTATCAAGTGTTCTTACTGCTTATGACACAAAAAAGGCTACTTTTCATCTCATATGTGTCTGCGTGGAAATAAAGGCCACCCACCATCTACGCGTGTGTAAGGTTTCCAGCTGTAGTTCCAGCCACGGAAGGGTTTGCTGTTAAACTCAGTACACTGGGTTGCTCTGAAGTCCACACTACCCTGCGGACAGTTCTCTGTGTTACACAGCTTATAAGTGCGAGACGGACCCTCACAATACCTGCCACCATACGCTGGCCTGTATGAGGGAGAGGAGAGAGAGAGAGAGAGAGAGAGAGAGAGAAATAAGAGAGCAGAAGAAATGCAATAAAATAAATAATATATAACAGGGCAATTAACACTCTGCAGGACACACTACATAAAGCAGGACACACTACTTTGCCACGGAGGCAAAGAAATTGAACAAACTAGTAAAGAAGGCCAGCTCTGTTGTTGGGCTCCAACAAACTAACCTGGAGGCAGTGGCAGAGAAGAGGAGGAGGGATAAAATCAAGTCCATCCTCAGAAACCCTGCACACCCACTCTATGATGAACTGTGGCAGACAGGAGCACCTTCAGCCACAGACTCATCCCCTCAAGTGCAAGACAGAGCGATTCAGGAGCTCTTTTGTGCCAACATAATAGCTACTGAGCCTCCCCCCACATATAATGTCATAATGCACATTCTTATCTTATCGTACATAGTCAAAAGTATTTGGACATCTCCTAATTACAGCATACAAGCATACAAAGACATTTTAGACCATTCTTTTAATTTTGTAGCATCAGAAAGGCCCTTTCTTCCTCAAGCATGACTGTTCCCGTTCCCCTGTGCACAACTCAACCCAGCTGAACACCACTGGAGTGAAATGGGACGGTGATTGCGAGCCGGGGCTTCACACATGTATATCGTTCCTGTATTGCCAACACAACCATAATTTCCTCACTGTGTCCTCTTACACCTCCTATTATCCCTCTCTTTCTCTTTCTCTGTCTCTCAAGTATTTGTCAGTCTTCAATATGGTGGTCTTTTTTGCAGATCTGGGATTAGTACACACCTGGGGGTGTTGCAGTATCTCTCTCTGTAGGTCACGCCGTTCTCACAGGTCCTGGAGCAGCTGGACCAGCCAGACCAGGATGACCACTGACCATGCACAGGCCGCGGACCCTCTTCACCTTGCTTCACACACTGTCCACGACGACACCACTAAAAGGCCACACACACACACACACACACACACACTTTTTGGTATATTTTTCATTTGCAGCACACAACAAAAAAATCACATGATGAGCGTCAGATTAACTATCATCAGTAAATTTACATCTGAAAGGTGGACCGTCAAGTTATCTGTGTCTAACAGAGTGGACAGCAGGCCCACACAGTGTTTAAAAGCTCCTACAGAACACACACACACACACACACACACATACAGAGACATACACACTTGCATTCCACTACCATGTCAGTCTCAGTGCCTCAGTACCATCTATCAAATAAAACCAGCGGTCCTCTGTTTGTCTTGACCACTGGTAAATACATGTGGGAGAAAAAAATGCCATGACAACACAATTTTTTTTCAGCATGATTTTATTTTGATACAGTAACACCAAGTATCAATATTTATTTATGTAACATGATTCTATTTCTTTATTTATTTACAAGAAATAAAAAAATATATACAAATTTCTTTGATATACATTTATTTTGGTGGATGTATCTGCTAAAATGGGAAGAACTGAGTAGTGTTACTTTTCTTATGACTTCTAAAGCATTGTATAATTGTTACGTCAGTGCCATCTCGGCAGCGCAGTGAATATTAGGTGACACCTTACTCTGCCCTAGTGTGTGTGTGGTAGGAATGTATGGTGATTAGGAGCAAGGTATCAGCAGTGCTGCGAGGCTCCTAATCACAGGTCCACCTGTCTGAAGGCAATGGGTAATCATGTCAAAGTGTCAGCGTCGTGTGATTGGTTGATTGTGTGTGTGTGAGTGTATTTCAGCCCAGCTGGTCCAGAGGCTCTTTGTGTGGACACTGATGTTACTCTTCCTTTTGGTGTGTGGGAGCTTTCCCTGAGACCCCGCTGGTGCCAGTGACGGAGAATCATACCTGAAAATGGATCATGCACAAGCTGTGGAACCACTGGTTGGTGCGAAGAGCATGAGTGGGCTCTATCAACTCTAAAGAGTGTGTTCCACCTTGTGTTTACAGACTAAGGCTCGCTGAGCCATCAGGAAACTCAATGAAGTCAGAAGACGGAAGAAAACTCATCAAAGGAAGGATCTGGCACCAGGGGCGGCTCTGTAAAAGTAACTTCAAGTGAAGTGTGTTTTTTTGTTTGAATTCTGCGCTCTCAGTGTGTGAGAACTGAATTCACAGTACTGCTGGTATCTCTGGTGCGTCCTTCTCCCATACCCCAACGTGACAATAGTAATATAAGATAGAAACGAACTGTAATATATCACCGAGTTGAACCACAATACTTCTTGTAAAATGTAAAGAACAGCAATAATATTGTATCAGGGTATTGTATCAGGGTCCTAATATAATTATAGTCTTGCCTCTTCACCTCTTTGGAAATCCTCACCTCGATTAATCAGCATTGTAAATAGGACTATTAAATGATGTTGAGAAATATATAAACTACAGTTTGTAACTGCAACAAGAACAGCACAGTTATGGCAGAGGGGCTGATTAAATAGAAAATGAGTGTAGATATTTGATAGGTATATCCAATAAAGAGGCTTGTCAGTGTATATAAAGTCCTCCCAACCCCGAAGTGAAACTGAAAGGTATGAGTGCGGAGGTGAAATTAATGTCTGTCTCTCTATCACAGATATTTTTCAACATATGGCAGTAAACTCACCAGTGTGGTTGGAGGGAATTCTCATGTGGCGTAGTGTAATAATGTTCAGTAGGGATGACAGCTTTTTTTGGGACTAAATCTCTTTGAGAAGTTGTCCCTGGGATTCCCAAAGAGTACATGGCTGGGATTTCTGGGGCTGTATAACTGGCTCTGAGTATGAGTGGACCAGATTAAACATTCATGTCCAATATATCCAAAAAACAACCTCTGTGACTGAGGCTGCCAAAAGGGCACACACACACACACAGACACACACACAATCGCACACACACACACACAATCACACACACCCACATAATCACACACACACATTAATTTTCTTTACATCCTAAACAAAGTGCCCTGACAGAGCTCAGAAAAGTATACCCTTTTAGCATGCAGTCAGCGCACACACACACACACACACACACACACACACACACACACACAGATATATGGTGTCTGAGTCACAGGAAAGCCATTTTGGGAGACCAGAAATATATACACACATACAGTTCCCTACATCAAGAGGCTTAGCTGAGGTAATGTATCACATGCATGTTCTACATATAACACCACTACAAAAAATTGCATGCTGTGTCACCTAATGTACTTCCACTCAACTCCTGTTGTGTGTGTACTGTGTCAGAAATAGCAATAAAACAAGACACTGTATCACCAACAGATGCACCCCTGCATTTGAGATAGTTCATCACTCCAACAAGCTTAGTAACGCTGAGCAATGACTCATTAACAATTCATGCATAAGAAGCTACTGGTTACGATCTGAGACACCAACATATGAGAGAACATTTGATGCTTGAGAGCTTGTTAACGCTGTCGCTCCAAATGCAGATGAACTTGCAAGGTTTGAACTCCTAAGAACGGGTGTCCATATTTGAAGTAATCTGTATTGAAAAATGCCCCTGAAATGTCATCGCACTGCAGAGTATACATGCTTTAACACACCCACATCAGCAAATAAAGGGCCTGAAGTATGACTGTGAAAAGATCACATAGATCTCTAACCTCTTCTAGACAACACACTCACCATCCTACAGAGGGTTGAGCCAAACAAGGGTGAAGAGGAATATTCACTTTTAAAGACATGTCCCAGCAGCTACTGAACAAATGTGGCTCCACTACAACTGGTTCTCAGTCTGAGTCGGCCAAAAGGTGCAATGCATTCTCTACAATTTAGCAGTGAAGCTCAGCGCAATGAGAAAATTCAAAAACTCAAAGTGCATTGAAATGCTCTGCTAAACTCAAACTCAAATTTCTTAATACTTAAAGTTAAACTCCTTACAGGCATTATGAGCTCAAGCAGTGAATAAAGAGCATGACTTGTATATTTAGGTGAAGATGTGTTTTGGCTGTATTTTTAGGTGAAGATGGCTGGTCTTGTGACTGCGACTCACCATCTCTGGCCCGCACGCAGAGCCCTCGGCTGCTGGCATAAACTTGGTCTCGCATTTCCGGCCGACCCGGTGGCACCATAGGGCTTTACAGATGTCCTGAAAGAGAGAGAGAGAGAGAGAGAGAGAGAGAGAGAGAGAGAGAGAGAGAGAGAGAGAGAGAGAGAGAGAGAGAGAGAGAGTCAGTTCATATAAGAGAGAGAGAGAGATCTTTTTAGCCTGGACCTTTAAGGAATACATGTCTTCTTCATGATGAGGATGGAAAATTAAGCGTATTTATGAAAACAGAATTATTTCACAATTAATTAGATAAGTAGTTACACAGTGAATTACATTCTGTGTTCTCAGAATCTGCATATGTGACTTTTTCCTTTGTTTGTCTCGATGCCAGAAAATCATTGCAAAAGATAACTACAAGCACAAATGATAGGTTGAATAGGTTTATTGATAACAGTTCAGTTTTATTTCTGTGGTATTTCTTGAAGGAGACACTGTCCCGAAAGGAGCTATAAAGAAACGCAGGTTACGATCAAGTTAACGATTAAACTGAAGAAGACAATGTCAGAAAAACGTCCCAAAAGCATGAGGGAGAAAGACTAAGAGGAACCAAGACTCAAAAGTGAAAACCCATCCTCCTCTGAACCCCAAAACAGCTTTATGGTTCAGATGTTGGGTCTAAAAATGGCTCCAGATGCACAGTCAGAATCTGCTCATGCATTTGGTCAAAATAAAATGGCTTCCCTCAGTTTTATCCACAGTCTTTATCTTTTGCCATTTTTTAAACGCTGCACGTCTATTCATATGCATTTTTCTCATATGCAGACACAAACAGTAACAGCAGAGATGAGAACCTCGACAGAGTGTGTAACCTGTTTAGTAGCTCTAGAATTCATTCCATCCTTTTCTTAACATAAAATGTTCACAGCATTATGTGAAAACTGCATAATAACTTGGCTAAAAGAAATGATCCAAAAGTACAAATACAAGCAAACACAAGGTTTTATTATGATTAAAGTAACAAATTAATAAGTCACAATTACCACAGGTACCAATTATAAAGCATGGTCTAATTTTAGATTAATTCATTCTCACTTGTAGAGGAGAAACCCAGAATCTCGATTTAATGTGCAGAGTCTGACTTTCAATCAACACCTTCAATATATGTATATCTATCTATCTATCTATATATATATAGATCGAAAAAAATTGCCCTTTTTTCTGTTCACTGTTCATACAATTTGCGGCAGTGTGTGTGTGTGTGTGTGTAAAATGCACAGGTTGCTATTCTGTTATGAACTATTGCAGTGTGAGCTGGGTAAAAAAATAATGCCTCTATATGTGTTGTGAGTGCAGTAGTGTTTGTAGGGCAGCTATTCTATGTGCTGTATTCCAGCGGCTTCACTCTTGTGAGTGTCATGTAGTTTAACATTTCCAAGGTATACTAAATTATTTCTATGTATTATTTTAAACTTTTCTCCAGATATTTCTTTGTTTGTCATTTTGAATCAAGTTTTGAATCAACAAAGGTAATAAACAGAAAAAAATGATGCAGTCTCTTATTACATGGCTGTATTTTTTTCCAGACTCCAGCATTTTACACATCTGCATTATACACATCTGCATTATTCACATCTGCATTATTGGAAGCTATTTTGAAAACATTCAGAGTGCAGATGTTGAATATGGCAACAGCTTTCCAAACTGATCATGGTCCAAAACCTACAGTGCGTTTACACAGCTGTCTGTTAAAGTAACAGCTAATTTGACTCTAGGCAGGGAAAGAGAGAAAAAGGCAAATAGAAACAATTTAAAATGGTATGTACCCTTCGCAAAGGCAACTTCAGTCTGCTTTACCTCCAGCAGAGAACAGAGAGAAAGCTAAAATAATCTCTCTCTCTTTATTTCTCTCTCAGCTCTATCTGCCAGAAGCCATAAGAGATGCTGATTCTCTGTGTTAGTGATGGTACACTATATGGACAGAAGTATTGGGATGCCTAACCATTACACTAACAGGGACTTTAATGACACTGCATTCAACTACATAGACTTTGATATGGAGTTGATCCCCCCTTTGCAGCTATAACAGCTTTCACTCTTCTGGGAAACCTTTCCCCAAACTGTGTCCACAAAGTTGGAAGCATTGTGCAAAATGTCTTTTAATGATTAAGAGACGTCTGTGAAGCGTTAAGATTGCCCTTCACTGGAAGTAAGGGGCCTAGCAAATCCTCAAAAACAGGTGTGTAAATACTTTTGTCCACATGGTGTACCTTAGAAACATACTGCAGTTTAATATGCTGCATTTGCAACTATCTTGCCAGCTTTTCATCTATCATATCATCAATCAATTCACCCATTTTTTGCCTGATTTTAAACTTAAACATACCCAAGAGATAACCAGAGCCTCAAAACTCGAATCCTCTTGCTTATCTTGCTTGTCCTCCGAAATAAGCAAAGCATAGCTGCAGTTATAGATAGTTGGTGTCACAGTTCTACATCAAATATGTTTTTGCTCCGGTTCCGCCATGCTTACACTACAAAACCAAACGCAGATTAAGGCTGATTAAAAAACCACTGGATTTCTTTCTCAAATTTGCCCCTTAAATAATAGAACCACCTGAATTAATGCCTTAAATGTAAGATTAAGGGGCTTCACACTCATCCCTTAAATCTAATTTTAAGTTAAAATTAAGGGGTTGGTTTCACAAATGAACGTCCACCTAATTCAAATGAAGGCGTTTGGTGTATTGTCTGGGGTAAATGAAGGTACAGTTAAGCAGATTTTAAATACATTGTGTTTTGTAGTGATACAGCAGGTATTTACATGAAAAGTAGCCAGTCTGCAGTCAGAAGCCTCACCACATTCCTATGAGTCTCGAGTCAAGTCATAAGACTCAAATTTGAGTCAAAGTCTGTGCCTTCGCCTTAATGAACAGCACCTCACCCTGATCAGAACTCACCTGTTAGTAAACTTGGGAAACCAGATTTCTTCTGTCATGGTGTGTGTGCTAATGATACAGCTATAGTGTGTGCTATCATACAGATGACCCCAAAAGCCACAAAAGGACTCATAACATTGATCAGCTCATAAAATCTTTATCATAAACATCAAACACAGCACCATTCCACGCACTAATTCCAAATGCATTGGGTGACCGTGCTTTTGATACATATTATCATTATGCAGATTTTATTGTTTATTAGACTGGCTTTAATGTGATCAACAGCACATTTTCCATTTGTCTTCGGCTGGAAAGACACATCCTGCTCCTCATTTAAACATGTGTCAACATGGGTGTGTAGGGTGTGATATGTGTACCCAAATTATCAGGTCATATCCAAAAGATGGAACACACTGATTAACTAGCTTTCAGGAAGCTAAAAACAGGGAGAAGGCCTTAAGTAGTCGTATTCAAGGCATAGAGTAGAAAAAAAGACACATTTTCCCTTGGGTCACTGAATGAGGTTGACAAGGTCAACTCCAAAAGTGTTTTTTCTTTTTTATGAGTGTGTATTTTGGACTCAATTATTTTAGATTACACCAGTAACTATGTTTTCCAGCAGGGAGCCAGAATGCTGTCTGGACGGTTTTCCGACAGCTACAGAATCTCAGAAAAAACAGTTGTGTGATCTGCCTGGGACCCTCTCACTTCATTAATCTGACGTCACTATCTGTATTAGTTGTCTGCTGCACCAAACAGAAAACGTCTTTCAAAAGATGACACAGCACAAAATATGAACGCATCAGAAATTAAGGCCAGGTGTCTCCTACAGGTCAATCTGGCACAAAATGTAATTTTTGGCAAAAAGGTAGTTGAACTATTGCACAAAAGAGTAAGCTACTTCAGGGGGTGCTAGTATGAAAGGAAACACTCAAACAGGGCAAAAAACTTCTATTCTCTATCAGTCATGTGGTGCTACAAGCATGGCAAGTTTCATATCAACTGGTAAATATATAAAATCATTGACCAAAAATTTGTGAAAAAAAGACAGAAAACTAAGCTTGATCTGGGTCATAGCTGCTGTGTTATGTATTGAAAGCAGTACACATGCAGTGTCCACTTAATCAGAAGCTCCTCCCTTGTAACTTCACATTGCCGGTTAGTGACTGTAACCCATCTGTTGATTAACAATAAATGTCAGGCATCCTTTATCACTTAATTACTGGCAAATTCTTACCAAAGACATCTGGTCTGGAGCAGTGTTAGAGCAGGTGTAAAGGTGTAAAATGACCAATGAGTGGAAGCACAGGGTACGCACATAATAATGAAGTGGGCAGTAAGTGTATATGATTTCTGGCCAAGTTACAAGATCCCTCAATCAACCAATATCAATTTTGACATTAGATCTGAGAACTCTCCAATTACTTCTCATGCTTAGTTTTTTGAACAATGAGAGTGCAGTAAATAGAGGTTCTCAATGGCAATAGACCAGCATATATTTAGCCATGCCTCAACGCACTACTGGAGCAGCAAGTCTGTCTGGCCACTGGTGAGAGAAATCTGTACTGACTTCACTTCATCAAGCATCTCTAAGGGCCATGTCTTATTTTAGACTGATGGAAGATGATGTTTTAGGGAAAACTCCTTGCTGAGTTCAGTAAGTTTACAGTGCATGCACTACTAGCCATTCATCAACACGAATGTTTTGGCTTACAAATGAGCAATAAAGTCCAGGTACAGGTAACTACAACTAAAACTACAGGTAACTAAAACTCAGGATCTTGGCCTGACTGATTGACCCTCAATGGAAAATTTGTGCACATGTATGTCATAGAAGAGCAATTTTATTTTCAAATAAAAGTGAATTTAAAAATTGAAGATAATCATAAGTGGGGATAATTCACATGCACCTGGCAGTCATTATTTTTTGGGTTAAGGGTTCAGAGGGAATTTGGCTCTTCCCTTACATGCAGAAAAATTGCGTTTTTTTTTAACTTTGGGAATTTTTGGTGTGGATTTGGTTTACAACCGTATTGGCCCGAATATAAGACAACCTGAATATAAGACAACACCCCCGTTTTCCAGGTTCATTTTTGGGAAAATAAAGTTTTTTGCAGACCATATTATTTAGTTCATGAATATAAGACGACCCCCCTTTTATAAGAAGTAGTTTTAGAACAAAAACTGGGTCTTATATTTGGGCCAATACGGTATGTGTGTGTGTGTTTTTTTTAAATAGTTCTGCCAATGGGAAATATATTAGTCTGATAGTGATATTAAAATGAATTCCTATTCAGACTGGCTTTAAGCGAGTTTTGCTTAATTTAGGGATAAAGCTGTAATATGTTACTAGGAAAATAACAAAAATATATGCAAAAGCAGAAAGGTCATGACCGGGTCATATTATATAGTTACTACTATTAAGACTAATTCTTCAGTAGCTACTATGCATTATAACTGTTACAAACTCCATATGTCATGTATGTAGAAATTTTGAGATTGGCCCGCCACCCAAAATCGTCATAGCAACCGCTTCCTTAACCTGAGCAACCATCTTATATACTTTTGCAACCACATAGAAACTCCCCAGCCAACATGTCCTGCACCCTAGCAACTACCTGGAAACTATATAGCAACAACCTCCTACACCATAGCAACCACCTTTTATACCAGAGCAACCATCTGGAACCTCCCTAGCAACCACCTCCTACACCACAGCAAGCACCTAGCAACCACTTGGTATACCATAGCAAAAATCCAGAAACTCTTTAGCAACCACCTCCTACAACCAGAAGCTGCCTAGAAACTACTTAGCAACCAAATCCTACACCACAACAAGCACATAGCAACACCCTAGCAACCACTTTGTATATCAGAATCAGAAAATTGATCCTGGAGGAAATTGCTTTGACCCATATACCATAGCAACCACCTCATCCACCATAGCAACTGCCTAGAAACTACTTAGCAACCACACTTTATCCGATAGCAACCAACTAGATAATCCTGAGCAAACACATTGTATCTGATAGCAACCATCTAGAAACTCCTTAGCCACAACCTCCTACACACAGCAACTGCCTAAAAACTACTTAGTAACTACTTCCTAAAACATAGCAACTGCCTAAAAACTACTTAGCAACCCACTCCGACACCATAGTAACCACCTTTTATACCTTAGCAACCACAAATAAACTTTGTCTTTTTTCTTTACTAAATAAATCATATCGGTCACTTTTGACCGGGAACACAAAAATGGTTTATGGTTTAATGGTTTAAAAAATAGTTTAAAAACAGTGTCCTTGGTAAACATTAAAATAAGTTACTCTGTGATAAAAAGTTCAAAATGTTTCATCTTAGTATGTGTTACAGTCAAAATAATCTCACTATAATATTTTTTTCTTAAAAAAACGAGTTGTATGACCTTATGTGAATGAGGCCTACGAGCCATAAATAGGAAATGGAAGTTAAAAACCTGTAATGTTCACATACATTTGAGTTAGTAGAAAGTTCTAAAACAACATTAGGTAGTAATATATACATTATCATGGATTTATAGTCAACTAAAATGGAACACAAAGAGAACACAAAGAGTGTTACGCCTAAATGAACACAATAGGAGGGTTAATGGAAAGCTGGCAGGGTTTTATTAAAACCTTCCAATCGCTGGCCGCTCCATGTACGTACTGTACTGTTGAGCACAATCTACCAACCACTCTCTACACAATTCCTCATTGGTCAGTTTCTGACCACAGGACTGACACTGTCCAGATATTATTTGTGTGTGTATATATATATATCAAGTGTATTTAGAGAAAATAGGTCATTCTTGCCTTCTTGAAGTCCAGTGTGCAGAGTTTGGCCTTTTCTCCAAACTGCCACTTGCACTGTGTGTCCGTGTCGTACAACTCCCCGGGAAGCTTCTCTGGGTATTTGTACTCGTTCACTGCTCTGGGTACGTCCGATAGGCAGGTAGCTTGTGCTGTGCTGGACACAGAAAGGACAAATCACTCAATGCTCATCACTCAATCACATCATAAAAAAAATAAATTTCTCACATAACAGCAGGGGGCAGTAGCCATGGAAACAAAACAATCCCGCCAAAACTCTGCTATGGGGCTAGCAATTTTTCTCCCAAACCTCTCCTGACAGTTTATTATGATGTATGTCACCTATTGCTGCTGAGAGAGGGCTGGCCATGAGGCCATGTGTGTCACATGATAGCAGGGGATCATGAGGAAACGTTTTATGGCTTTTAATATGGTACGTTTTACATGATCAGAAATACTGGATTGTGTTGTAGGAGAACTGATGAGTTTAACAGATCCTGCAAGCTGGGTTTATGGCCATGGAATGTGTGCGCGCATGTGTGTGTGTGTGTGTGTGTGTGTGTGTGTTTGAGAGAGAGAGAGCGAGAAAGAGAGAGAAAGAGAGAGAGAGAGAGAGAGAGAGAGAGAGAGATCATGTGTGTGTGTGAATGACTGAATGAGTCTATGTGATGAGAGCCTCATCACCAGCTGAGACACGATTAGTGTGAAGGTTTTCCTTTAGTTTTGCGATGGCGCTAGAAGACTAATGTAGCTAGGCAAGTAACTGAAGCTTATCCTCCACTAAAACATCACACACACTTCCCTCAAACCATGATCAGTTGATAAGTAATCTCGATTTAGACTTGCCTGTATTATTTATATGTATATCTTATGTATATGCCTGAATTTTAGTACATTCTTTCTATTTTTGATGCGAAGTACCTTGTGGAACTGACTACCCAACTAACAAATGAAATAAGCCAAAAAAAGCCAAAAAAATAGCCTACCATTAACGGTGGCACAGTGCAGGATCAAAGTTCAACTTTTGCTGCTGTGCTTAACAACACCACCATTCAAATTAATGGCTGTTTTTTGTTGTGATAGTGTAAACTTAAAAGTTAAACCTAAAATTCAAGTTAACTGACTCTCCTCAATTAACTCTCTTACTGACTCACCCAGAAGTGTTTTTAGAAGTGTTTTACACAACGGGCACCATTAGCAGTTAAGTGTAGTGCTTCACATTTCATATATTGTATCCTTATAGATAACGGTGTGTTATAAAGCGTCAGACTGAGTGATGTGGGGAAACAACATTCTGCTCTGCACATGCTCTAAGCCTGAGAAAACTCTAAATGAATACACACGCAGGCCTGGCTACTCTGCTTCCATTCTGCGGAAGCTTTGTGTGATTTATGAATCCATTCTTCTGAGCATAACTCCCTCTCTGCTTCCAATTAGTCCTGACTCCTCCGGCTCAGCAACATCTGGATCTGGATCTGAAAGAGCTGTGCATCCTCACTCTGCTCTGTCACCTCTTTCCAGCTGCTTCCCACATTAAAGAGACGCTAAACTGCTTGCGCACCAAGCAGCAGGAGCACAGGCCTCAGCGAACTGAGAGACTGCTCTCTTTCTAGGCTTTCTGCTTTTCTTTTGGGAGGGAAAGATGAAAGAGGTGAGTGGCGGAGAGAGGAGATGCAGAAAGCTGCTCTGAGGAGAAGAGTTACAGATACAGAAAATGCCATCAGACTGTGTGTGTGCATGTGTGTCCTGTTTTGTTTTCCTTATTTGTGATTATCTTAGCAGTTTGCACAGCATTGCTCTTTCACAGCCAGGTTAACACATTCTCTTCTCCTCTTTTCACCTTCACCCTGGGTGGGCAGTGCAGGAAAATGTCATGTGACCTCACTGCCATTCAGATGCAGACTGCCCACTTTATTAGAAACCACTCCATCCCCAATGTACAGTAAGAGTGTAGCTACAGTAAGAGTGTAGAATTTTCTTACCCCAGAAGCTCTAGCTGGATTTTTAGGTGTTGCTTTGGTAGTGTGTGTGGTCTTACTACAAGTCTAGAAAAATATAACACCATGTAACAGTGCCGCGTACAAAAATATTAGCAACACCATCAGACACAATGGACACAGAATCAGACACAGAATACATGTCCCTGTCCCTCATATGGTCCACCATCCAAATAATAACACAGGTCAACAGGTCAAAATCATCAGAGATACGTTTATGTGGGTTTTGTCGTGCTGATTTCAAATCTGTGTTTAGTTTTTCCCGAGCATACAGTTTTTGTGATGAAGCTAGTAATATATTGCATAGTTGGTATAATTAGCATATAATAATCATATACTAAGCGTTTTTGAAGAAACAGTGGTGGCTGACTGACACTGATCATTATATCTATGCCACAGTGTGCGCCTATCTGACTTTGCACTGAAAATATTGAAACAATTACTTGATTGGTGCCTGTGGTTTAATAACACCGCATGCAAGTCTATTGCAAATCTAATATTACTCATAATTCAAAAGGTTGATGTGACTGAAAAAAATTGAAAGCAGATCTGAAATCAGCATGAAAAACTAGTTTAGAAAAGTGTGTTTTGGTTTCTGGTGATTGGAAAAAAAATTATTGTTGACCTGTGTAATAGGCCAAAACAGGTTGTTTGCTCAGAGACTGACCAATGATTAATGGGGTAAATGACAAACTGAAATACAAGTGGATGGTGAGTGTATGCACATAGAAATCCATGAGATTCACAATCCACTATAGCAGGGGTGTCAAGCTCCGGTCCTGGAGCTTGTGTCCAGCACAGTTTGATGGTTCTCCTCCTCAAACACATTCACTGAACCTGACAATTAACTGGCGAGGTGAACTCACCAAAACAGGCTGGACCATGGCCCTCCAGGACTGGAGTTCCACACCCCTGCTCTATAGCTATGACTGCCATGTCCACTTACACAGATTCAAAGCATCCTGCCCACCTTGCGTAAAGTAAGATCAGACACACAATCCCAGCATGTGACCCTCAGTCTCAGCTGACTTGTCCCAACAGCTCTAACCCCAGCTCATGCAGCAGACCCCTGACATGCTATAACAAGGCTGAGGTCATGTCTTCTGTATTAACTAATGAAAGTCTCACTAAATCAGTCCCATCTGTGAGAGGGTGGATATTTTGCATTGCATTTCACAAGTAGGTTAATTTAGGGCCGGTGGCTCAGGCTTGGTTAAGTGACACACGACTCGCTTGAACAGTGGCCTGAAATGCGAGAGTGGCCCAAGCTGCCCAACGTTGAATCTCAAAGCAACGGTCATTTTGGCTCTATTTCCACACGACACCTCCGCAAATAGCGCTTGTAAAGGATGAGGTGGCGTCTAGACACTCAGCAGCCCGGCAGCCAGTGTAAGCCTGAATGGATGATAGATGGTTGAGAGGATTCTCTGTAAAGGGCAGAGCTGTTAATTTGGGCAGGCAGGTTTTTCAGTGCAAGTCTGTTTGTTTGTGCCGTGATCTGCTCACAGTGATAGCATGTGACTGGTGGGAAGTCTTTCTAAAGGGTGTCTACTGTTATGCTAGCCTTTAGACTATTCACAGGTCTGGTGAGCAAAACAAAGCCTGGCTGCGTATATAGCTAGATGATCACATCGTGGATGCAAAGCAGCGCATGCAGGCTTCAGATTTTGCTGAGCAGATTGACTGCAAACGAGTCTCAGTTGTGGAACCAACCGTGAGTGAGTACCAACCTTAAAAACCGACTGAGATATTGGCGGCTGCAGGATGACCAGGAGAAGAGGCCGTTATGGCCAGCTAGCGTGGGGGACATGATATTGCCAACAGACTTCTTACACACATTCCCCTCCCCATCGTGGACCATTCCAAAACTAAAAGCAGAAAACAACATAGTAATGAATTTAAATTACAGAAGTCACACGAAGAAAAACAAAATTCTCATCTATCTTCTATCTGCAGATTCAACAGTACAGGAAAACATTTAGCCATTAGAATGCAAGCGGCACGGAAAATCATCATTATATGGCAAAACAACTCCTTATATGCACGTTTCTCTCTAGTCTGTGTTGATGCTCAAGGTGTCAGATTTCATGCTGAGCTTTATTTGGTGTCCCTGTGTCACGCAGAACATTTAAAAACATGTAATAATAATAACAACCGCTACTGGGATTTAAAAATGGCGTCACATGCAAGTGACCATAAAGAAACAAAAAAAAGAACACAAGATCTTTGAACCCGGGGAACTTTCTGGATAGTCTCCATCCACAAATGGGCAGGGAAAACCCGCACAGGGGGGGTTGGGGGGTCTGGAGATCAAACACCGGTTGTAGACAGTTTCACACCATTTATGCTCATTGAAATCAGATTTTACTAATAGGCTCTGAGTTCTGTGGGTTAATAGCACAGAGAAACAAGATGATTGCTTGTGGTATGCTTACAAATGCAGAAGACAGAGATTTAACAGAAGAAGGCTGCCGTGAAAAGGCAGGAAGAGCACCAAGACTAGAATGAGAGCAAGTGCAACTGTAAATGTAAGCGCGCAAGTGATGTGCTGATGATTAGGGGAGCTCTTACTTGTGGCCGGACTCATGAGCGATGGTGAAGGCCAGGCCCAGGCCGGTGTCCTCATTGATGGTGCAGCTGCGATACTTGCTGCACATGCCGCTGATAGGGGCAAAGCCTGGAGGAAGAGAGACACAGCACTCTTTCATCAGTGTTCCACCCACTGAACTACAACATCTGGACATACCGAACTGCTATAGCCAGGAGAGGCATTTCACTGGAGAGAATCACATAACTGTACAGCTCAGAGCCAGACACTGGTCATTCTTTCAGTATTTTCCTGCTGTTCAGGTTCTATCAGGAACAGATCGTATTCTGTTCCTGAGACTGGAATGCATGATGGTTAGATTTAAGAAAATTGATTCAGAAAACTGATTTATCTTCATCTAAGACTGTACAAATCTCTCTGGGCAGCTGGATGGCCTAGTGGTTAGGGCATTGGCCCTGCAAGCAGAGATTTGGGGTTCAAATACCAACTGCTAGTGTCACTGCTGAGGTATCCTTGAGCAAGGTACCGTCCCCACACTGCTCCCCGGGCGCCTCATTGGCGGCAGCCCACTGCTTCACTTGGTGAAGTGGGTTAAATGCAGAAAAAACATTTCACTGTGTGTTGTACTTGTATGACTATGCATGTGACAAATAAAGAATCTTATTTATTTATTTTAGCAAATAATAGTTTTTCCATTTTCTGGTTTTTATCATGGAACACAGTTGTTCATTTATGTATTTTTTAACATTTTAACCCTTGTCCTTTTTCCAAAGTCTTTGGTGATGAAATGTGTACTAATTTGTGGCTTGAAACGAAGACAAAGCTTCTGGACACTAAATAAAGAGTCCGTCAATTATTCGTGCCAGTGCTACTGAAAGGGTTTGATGTAAACAGATTGATGTAAACTATGTGATACCTTTTTAGAGATGCAAACAGTGTAATTCCAGAATTTTCCACTTAAAACGGAAGAGCCATAAGCAGTTAAATTACAGGATAAACACAAAATTATGCGGTCATTAAATGACAGCAAGGACCCAGCTCAGCTCAGCTCAGCACAATACTATTTCACCAGAAACTAGTGCATAAATTATAAACAATAACATAAACAACAAACTATAAACATATTTCACTAGATAAAATGAAGAACCCCTTGTAAAACCGAGTCTGGCCTGCAGGCCTCTTTTCATGTTTGTCTCTGTTTGCTTTTCATCAGAGTTGTGAATGTGTGAGAGATAATGCTATTAAACTAATAAATCATGCTGGACTGACATGGTAATATGGCGCAAAAGGGAAAATATGAAACAGCAACAATATGGAAATGTGGATTTGTTCATATTATTGTTATTTGCTGTCAGAAGAATGTATTTCCTGACCATGACATTCAAAGCTAATACTTCTTTTGTAGCGCATCAAGCAAGAATGGAGGGATTAGCCTCTTTTCACTTTTCAAAATCTAGTTTTTGCTCCTTAGAGGTTATGGGTAAATTGCTATTTTGTCTCAACATCTCAAAAGTGTAAAGTGTAAAGTAAAGTGACCATCTTTGTTGTATGTGAACATACCACAGCACACGGTGTGAACAGCATGAAATTCTCTCTCTACATTTAACCAATTCACCGTGCAGCCAGTAACACAGTGCCTGGGGTGCAGTACTTGGGGATGGTATCTTGCTCAAGGGTACCTCAGAGGTGCCACTAGCAGTCCTGGGATTCATAGTGCTAAAGTAAACTACTGCCTCTGTGATTGGAAGGTTGTGAGTTTGAATCCCAGGACTGCCAGTGGCACCACTGAGGTTCCCTTGAGCAAAATACTGTCCCCACACACTGCTCCCTGGGCCCTGGGTCACTGGCTGCCCACTGCTTCACTTGGTGAATGGGTTAAATGCAGAGAAGAATTTTGTGCTGTTCACACTGTGTGCTGTGCTACGTTGTGGTGTGTTCATGAGTGACAAAATGGCCACTTTACACTTCAACAATTTAATAAATGCTCTACAATACACATTTTTCATTATTTGACTAGCCCTACACTAATTCCTTAGTTATGCTAGGTCCACACCCATCTCCATGGTTGTGCAGCCATTTTCATGTTACACTAGTAGTAATAAGTCCTTAAAAGAAACACCACTAAAGGCTGAATGTGAAGATGAAGAAAAAAGGAAAATAAATCTGTTTGAAATATTAAAAGAAATAGGGAGCAGAGTGAAACCAAAACCAAATCAAAATGATGCCCTTGCTTGCTACAGGGTACTCCTGTATTGGGTGTCCCAACCGGAGAAGAAGAAAGCTGTAATGCTAGCCTTTAATCTTCAGACCTCGGATTGGTGTGGGATTCTCATTAGCTCCTCCACTTCTGCACTTCTGAGGGTTTTGAGCTGCTCCAGGTTTTAGGGAGGAGTTAATCACAGCCCCAGCTCCATGGCACGCTAAATGTGCTAATGGAGCTTAGCAGTTAGCTAAGACCTCAGGCTTTGAAGTGGATGAAGTGGGACTAGGTGGACAAACGAGGTTCTCACAGGAAAACAAAACAGAGTCGTCACGGTTACTGATAGGGGTTAATCCCAGCAGACCTAACCTCTGGTCACCACAAGAAATATGTGTGAAATTGTATAAAACTTTGAGCTTACTGAGTGAATAAAATGTAAAACACAGATTTGTATGTCAACTATAAACAGTTCAGTTAACTAAAAAATTAAGGAACCCATAAATTATTTTTTAAGTTAAAACACCCTATTTCTTTTACAGTGTTTTTACAGTGTGCTGATATGATGAATCCGACTCATCTTACAGCTAAACATCACAGTAAGCTGTACAGTAAGATACACTTTATTAGGTACTCCTGCCTTGTTAATACACACATTTGTGTTTGTGGTATACCTTACCTTTGTAGATGAAGTTCTGTGCTGTTATTATTCTCACTTATACACACATGTATTTATTTCTATTCATACATTGTAATTATTACAGAAGCTCTAGTTGTTTTTGAGCAGAGACAGCAGACCCATGCCTGTTAAGAAGAAATCTGTCCTGTGTGAACTCCCTGCTTTTATTTTAAGCCAGTGTGCCTAACTATGTTATCTGTTTAGCATTTTATAAATAGTGTTTTACAGACCTTCCATTTGTGGGCACAGCTGAAACTATTAGTAAAGTCTAGCTCTTGTATTAGGCTAGTAAGAGACTAGTACTATCTAGTAATAATCATCCCATCAACTTTTAGTACTGCTTAGGCATCTGAATGTATCTAAAGAAGATATTGTATTTTTATATTTTATATGAATAAACCAAGACTCAATGCAGGTCTTCAGGTGCTAAAGATAAGCTTGGATAATCACAGAAAACGGTTATTTCCCTTGTATCTACTGGAGGATCAGAACTAAAATATCTGAAGAGAGGAAAAGAAAACTTGCTTTTAATAACAAGTCTGAAAGAGAGTATTTCCCTGATGGAATATTTTCTCTATATTTTTGTGTCACGCTTGTTGCATTCTTGAATGCCTTCTTCCAGTACTGTGGCCATTCACAGTAATTGTGTGTCCTTTTTTCAGATTTCAATAAGGTTAATCACTCCAGGTGTTACATTACAACATTACCTTACAATCATTTGGCAGACACTTTTATCCAAAGCGACTAAAATACGAAGACACATTTAAGTTCAGGACAGTGTGAGAACCAGAGGAGAGTATTAAATGCTAAAGCTTTATGTAAGGGTAGCGCAAGAAGTGCATCAGGAGAGGAGATGCTCTCTGAACAGTAGAGTCTTCCGGAGGTTTTGAAGCTAGCAAGGGATTCTACTCTTGTCGGCTTAGACAACTGCAGGAAACCACAAAAGAGAAGAGTCTGAACTGGGTTTGCCTTGTGTGTAGGTATGGCAGTGCCAGACGATGTTCCTTGGCGTAGCGAAGTGAGTGAGTAGGTGCATAAGGCTGAATGATAGGATTAAGGTAGCTGGGTGTCGACCCAGATGTCAGTCTATAGGCAAGAGTTAGTGACCTGAACTTAATTCGTGCAGCCATGGGTAGCCAGCGTAGGTCAATCAGCAGACCTTTTTGTTAGGTATAAAACCAGCTGAGCTGGTGTGTTCTGAACCAGCTGTAAGGGTCTTACCATGCAAGATGGAAGACCCAGTAGGAGGGCATTGCAGTAATCGAGGCGAGAGATAACCATGGCTTGGGTGGCAAACTGAGTCAGGTATGTTTTAATAGAACTGGATGTGTGAGAGCAGACAGTGTGAAAAAATCCAGCAACACCGTTGTGCATGATAAATTCATACCAGCAAGCATCCACTAACAAGCCAAACTATGCTGACATCACTGCTAAGTTGAGAATGGCCCACCAAATAATTGATACCTGAATGGGGTAGAGAGTGATTGACAAATTGAGAGTAGATCAGAAGGGTACAATCCATTTTTTCCTGAACTCCACATGTTCAAATGAGCATGAATCAATAAATCAGTAGGCCTCAGAGGTTCGGGTCTTACCGAGAGTATCACACGGCTCATTCTTCCACGAGCAGATGTCCAGCCCTGTGAGGAGAATTGCATGGTCATGACGACGGCCTCCACGCCCTGCCAACCCCGACTGCCACTGACAGAAACTGTTCAGAGTGTGATCTGCATGGTGGCTAATGACAAGCCCATCCTGAAGGAGAGTGTTGGGAAGGAGAGAGAGAGAGAGAGACAGAGACAAAGAGAGAGTTAGAGAGAGAGAGAGAGAGAGAGAGAGAGAGAGAGAGACAAAGAGAAAGTGAGAGAGAGAAGAGAGACAGAGACAAAGAGAAAGTGAGAGAGAGAGAAGAGAGAATAGAGGAGAAGAGAAGAGAACAGAGGAGAAGAGGAGAGAATAGAGGAAAGGAGAGGGGAGAAGAGAAGAGAGGAAGAGAGGAGAGGAGAGAAGAGAAGAGGAGAGGAGTGAAGAGATGAGAAGAGAGAGGAGAAGAGAAGAGAGAAGAGAAGAGAGGAGAATGGAGAAGATGAAAAGAGAAGACTGTTGTTATGGGACTCTATTACCTCCTGCCCTTCCTTTAGTTAATGAGTCTTCAGTCAATTAAACTTGCAGAATGAGCCGAAGGCAGCCAGGGCAACTGTCTCTAATCATGGGGTCAAAAGAGGAGACGATGGTAATTTTCTGCATTCCTCTACTTCGTTTGTATTACTGCAGGTGTATCAGTAACAGGGGCCTTGCTGGCCCAGACACCAAATTCATCTGGCTGGGGTATGCTGTCTGTCCAATTAAACTGTCACTGTAAAATGAGATCTGTCCAGCTACATGGGCCAAAGAGACGAGTCTCACAAGGAATGTTAAAAAACACACATACACACACATACACACAAAAACAGACAACCGCTTCCAAGCAGGCACTGGTTTACTTGCCCAGAGTGGCTTTGTAAAGGGATGCAGTGCAATGACCAGCTGATAAATGTAACCTCTCAATAAGACTGAACATCTCGTCCCCTCACCTGGTCTTCATCCAGTAAGATAAGGCTGACGATCACTATATTGATATCCCCACCTATTGTTCCATCCTTGAAAAGGGTGGAAACCTGCACAGAGCAAGATGGCATACCTGTGAGAATTTCTTTGCAGTTCACATGAGCTTCAGGTCATCCCTAAAAAGGTTAGAGTTACTTGCATTACATATTTCTTTATTTGGAATTACACTACTACGCAATATAGCATTTATATACCATATTAACTCAGTCAGCACTTCTAATGATTTGCTGTTTGTTTTGATGTCAAAAGATGACAAAACCAACGATATTTTTTTCTTTTTTAACAAGACCATATGCACAACAGTATTTTTCATCAAATTCAGATCATCCTCTAATTAAAAACATAATTCATGTGGTAGTGATTGAAAGTTTAGAATGCACACTTCAGAGAGAGGTTCTCTGGTTGTTTCATTGAGCTACAAGTGAGAACGCCAAGGAAAGTGTAAAGAAAGGTAAGAACAGTTCAGGTCTTTCTCCTCT
This sequence comes from Brachyalestes nurse, assembly GCA_037974405.1. Taxonomy (NCBI): domain Eukaryota; kingdom Metazoa; phylum Chordata; class Actinopteri; order Characiformes; family Alestidae; genus Brachyalestes; species Brachyalestes nurse. The sequence goes on along the minus strand of JBBPCY010000007.1, from coordinate 19,451,853 downwards.
TTTTCTCGTCCTACACATGCCACAGCACTAAACTCTTAAAGACTGTCTATCCCTTTAAGAATGAAGATGCCATTGCTGACATGGTCAGGTCATTTTGGGGTCAGATGTATGTATGAGTGCTGTTGCTGTCCAAAATGAGTGTCTGCAATATGTGCTTGCAACAAAACTGAAATCAACATTCACTAAACCTACAACTGAAAATGCAAACTGTGATTTGGCCCTCCACTAACTGCTTGCTCCTGATGGTTAAATAAGGCAGTGAATAATGGATCCCAGCAATCTCAAGACAAAATAACAAAAAGGACATTTCTTTGAAGAAATGGTGATTACAGCACCAACATACTCTGCAGGGGTATATTTGTACTCTAGGGTAAGAAGCGTCTGTGAAATGATAACATGGCACATGCACAATGTGGCCGCATCACAGCATATTTTGTATTCGTTGAGTTCAAAGAGTTTAAACAGTGTTTTCTGCTGGAAAACATTCTTGCCGCATGTGTTTGAGGCTTGCGCTTCTTAAAAAAAGTCTCTTAACAACAAATCTCATTAGACCCTTGTGCAAATCTATACTTGCTTTTAAAAGACACAGAAAAATCAATAAAAATTCAAACCCTCTAATCTGGATATCGGCTTCCAAACTTTAAGACAATGTCATCTGTTTGAATTAGATATGCTTTAAGTCCATGTTGAGCTATAGAAACTGAATTTGTTTTGTATTTCCCTGTGCATTCATTCATTAATTTATTCATTTATTCATTCATTTATTCCATTCGTTTGGCAGACACTTTTATTCAAAGCGAGTTACAAGATGAGGAAACTTTTGGAGTTTTGGAGTGTGAGAACCAGAAGAGGGTTCTAAGTACTAAAATCGTTATGTAGGGACTGATGCTCTCCTGAACGGTCTTCAGGCGGTTTTTGAAGATGTGCAGTAAAGTCCTCAGGCCCGTCTAACCACTAGTTCACAAGGGATTTATGATTGATGGTCAGTAGACATTTACATACAGTCTTTTTTTGTTATTGTCAGTTATAGTAGCCCATTGCAACATTACAACACTCATTCAGGGCACTTGGTGTTAACATTTTTAATAAATACATACACTCAGTGACAGTTTGTGCTGAATCAGATGACAAATAACTTAATGGTGGTGTAATACATCGTGATGTTACGGTTAGTGCAAAAGAGATATGCCCAGGTGGCCACTTTCAGGCTTTAGGTTTAGAGGGTGAAAAGCTCAGGTATCATAGCACAGGATCTTTCCCTTTGGATGTTTTGTCTTTTTGGTGACTCCTCCACATGGGGTGCACAGGACAAGTAAGACCTGACACTGTTAATTACACCCATCCTGTGAAATGCAATAACAAGTTTATCCACATCATTAACCCCCAGGGTCTGCTAAGACTGGGGAGGGGCTTTAAACAGTGCCAGTGTGTTTCCTGCAGCATATTTAGCACCGACAGTATTGATTCTGGATCCCAACGGTTATTAGATAGAACTGGGATGCAAGCGAGTGGAAACACATGGGGTGACCTCACCTTGACATGTCTCTTAAGCCAAGTCAAACGTGTGTTCCATTACGCTGAGGAATGTAGACACGGATGGATGGGCGTATGGACGGCCGAATGAGTGAATGAATGGTTGGATGAATGGATTTACAAAGCCACAGATGTACTGTACCATTCATATTTTCTACACATCTGATTTTATGTATGTTTTTCATTATCTCAATAAGACTTTGAATAAAAGGCTTATGCTGAATGCTTGAAATAATACTGGAATACTCCTTCAAACATAAACGGTGATGGTGATGTGTATATATAAATGTATCACCAAAGCAATTTTAACACAAATAGTTTTCAGCAGCCAACAAGGTCTCAAGGAAGTCTGATACCACATTTCACAGCAGAAGGAATTTTGGAACATTTAGAAAAAGAAAGAAAAGTTATGACAAGTTAAACAAAGATGAAATATGTAAGGATATACACTATTTCTCGGTGATTGGTAAAATGTTAAAAACCCATAACATGGAAAACTGAATTTTTAAAATAAAAAAAAATAAACACATATAGAGTTTCAAAATATACTTTACTTCCCTGTCCATACAGATCATAAATGGACACTACTCTGCAAAACAACCCAATTTTATTTTATTGTCACGTATTCAGTCTGTGGCAGGGTAGTTCTGCCCATTCTCATTGATGTTATAAGAAATGTTTCCACTGCTTTTGAAAAGATGCACAATAGAGGGCAGCCAATCAGCACAGGGCTCATTTACATATTTCAGTCTTAAAGTGTGTGTTGGTGTGTTTAGTTCTAATGGATAAAAAATGGCAATGTGAAAATGAATTATTTTGGTACATAACACCACACAAATGCTGTAAGTGGACCATAGGAGCAAAAGTAAAACACAAGCAAAATCTAGGACATGGACCTCTTAACCAAATGTGTGACATTGTTCAGTCTCAGTGTTTAGTCTCCAGTACAAGTTCAGACGACATTTGATCCACTCATCAGATTCTTTTGCTCAATCTTGCAGGCCATTCAAGCCTGAGTGTGCACTGTCATTAAAGCAAAAGGGGATGCCCCAAATACAAATAAATTCTGTAATTTATAAATACATTGCAGTATTCACTATATTTGTAATGTTGGTAATTTCATTGATGAGGAATAGTTAAAAAAAACTGTACACCTTACCATGTTGAGGACAGTCAGGACGTATGTGGTTATGTTCTCATGGCCGTGATTCTCCATCATCTTCTTATCCACCACCACCAGCGTCTCCACATTCAGCTTTCGCTTTAGAGGAGTTTGAAACATCACAGACCGCTTTGCTCTGGGCACTAACTTGTACTCATCAGGAAAAATGTAGATGTCTTCTTGAGGAGGCTTAGGCATGTCTGTGAGAAGAAATAAAAAGATCTTCAAAAGTGAGATGCTGTAGGAATACATTCACATTGGAAATGAAGCAGCTGCAGGTTACAGTGTAAAGACAACTCAACATAAAGCTATGCTACATATTTAAAGCACATAGACATTTATATATACGTTGAGAAAAATATAATAAATTTCACATTATTGCACATATGCATGTGTTGCCATGTCCCATGTCAGGGCATGACATGTAATGAGTGATCACATGATAGTCACATGATGTTACATGTGTTTAATTGTGAAGACAAGGTTTTTAGACATTTCATATGTTAAATACAGTGGGGTTCAAAAGTCTGAGACCACTACAGGGGGTCGAGTTATGATGCAGATCCGTTCTTAGGACTGTGATTTGACCCGAATTTTGGTATAAGTCAATATCCTATCCTAACACAGTTGTAAAATCTAGTATATAAAAACACAACTAAGTCACAGAAAAAGGAAAATGACATAAATATACTGCACTTGTACCTACGTTACTGCGTATTCTGCACAGTTTGTATTTTCTACTCTTGTCTGATGTAATGCATTTTCAATAGAAATTATTCTTAAAAAATTTGAGCAAAAATTAGAATCAAGCACAATTAAAATGTTTTTTTCTCAAATAAAATACAAAATGTGCCGAAACCTTCGCAGTGTTACATTTTTCCCTCATTGTGTTTAACACAAACACTACAAACACACTCCTAAATTAATCCCACACTGATACCAGAGGAATTTTCTACCTAATAAGGAGAGTTTACTGAGTTTACTCTGACGCACACACTGAAGCTTCCAAGTCCCCCAGTCAATCAATACACACATTAATCAAACTTGACTTTAAGCAAGGTCAGCTGACTCCTGTCTTACTTTCGCAGCAGCCAAACCACACAAGCTATCTGATTATAAAGACAAAGTAGATGTAGAAGCAGCTGGGTACAGGTGCATTCAAATGTCCCTAAACCAACTTGTGAGCTCCTTGTGTCCTTGCATACTCTTCTATAGAGGGTCTTTCAGGTCATAAATCACTCACAGCATTCCTCTGTCATGTCTTTAAACCTTAATAAGCGTTGATGTGATGAACGTGAGCCTAATTCAAAGCTGAGTGGTCAGTCAGCACAGAAAGAAGCTCAGATTTCAAACATGGAACGCTGACATGAAGCAAGCTTGAAGCAGGTGAGAGTAACGTGACCTTGACCAAACACAGCACAGGTGTGTGATGATGTCACTGAGATGGAATGTAAACAGGTTAGTGTTGCAGTAAGAACAGCTGTGATCTCATCACACACAATCTTAATAAAATAGGGGCTGTGCTTGTTTCTGTTTCTGAGTGAAGCGTGTGTGTGTGTGTGTGTGTGTGTGTGTGAAAAACACTAAACTAAATACTTAGGGTGGGTTTTCAGGTTCCAGATTAAATTGCATTACTTGCAGTGATACTCTCCTGGATAAAATACAGAACACATACAGGTATTTGAGATGGTGTACCAAAAAAAAAAAAAAAACCAACATAAAACATCTTACTAAAGTGTTGGACCATCATGTGCCTCCAGAGCATCATTCTAGTTTCTAGAGCTCGACTGGAGGGACAGAACTTCTTTTCTTCCAAAAGAAATTCCCTAAGCTGGTGTTAAGGTGATGGTGCAGGAGAGCACCATCTTATCTGTCATATAGGTCGAGATCTGGTAATAGGGAAGGCCTCAGCATAGGATTTATATGATTTTCATGCTCATCAAACCATTCAGTGACCCCCAGAAGAATGGGGAACTGTCATCCTAGAAAAATATTCCCTCCAGAAGAAAAGTGTTCCATCAAAGGATAATCAGATCAATCAGAATAACTTTATATGGATTTGTGGCAAACCTTCTTTATAGGCATCCAGTCTTCAAACCAGTCCTTAAGGTCACCCAGAGGGTCCTCATGTTCGCTCCAACCTAAGCCACAATATGTACAGATTGAGCAAAGATGTGGACTTTCTGGGGGGTCTTGAGGAAGAGTTTGGGACAAGTGGAGTCAAACCATGCCAGAAAATGCTTCCCACAAAACAAAGTCACCTGACCCTCTGTAAGGCCTCGTTCACATGGACGTTTGAATCTTGGATAAATGAATGTGTAGTTTCGTGTATTCACCTGTGGGGGCAGTAATCATTCTCTCCAGATCGTTTATGTGTTGGGATTTGTAGTTTTACATTTTCCTTTAAAACTTGATTTGTCACGGTTTCCAGAACAATTGAATCATGGGACCCTATTCAGTCCTCCAGAACGTCAACCTGACGTCCTGTAAACGCAGTACCGGTGTTTTCTTAGCGTTCGTCAGGATTTCGGCAGAAATTGACGCCAAAAACGCCTGATTCAGACGCCCGTGTGAACAAGGCCTAAGAGTCAAATATTCAGGCCCTTTCATTCTCTTAGATTATGCTACACATTTGCACTACACAGGCACTGTCCACTTGTTGCGAATATAGTGAAGCATGAAGCTCCTACTTTTGTGACCCAATAATGAGTCCTCTCTCTCATCTTTTTCTCATGCCATGCTGATCTAAAATCAAGGTCATGTGAGCCTGTTCATATAAGGTAGAAAAGCACATTAAAGCTCAGTATAATGACATATATTACTGTATGTAATAAAATTGCATAGTTCTGAATAATAAGCACAACTAATTATAATGTTGCAGGTTTACTGAACCCTGCTACACAATAAAACAGCATTATGTAACATTACTGGTCATTGTTATGGCAGATGTTTTATGTCATGATCTAAAATGTGACATAAACCTTTATGACATCAAACACAGTCTGGCATGGCAGTTGTCACTAATGGTAACACAATGCTTCTGTATTAATAGACATATTTTTCAAGACCACTTACAACAGCATATGGTAATGTCAGTGTTACATAGGAAGGTTTAAATAACGAGTGAATAATGCAACATGTAACATGTATCATATCACTGCTGTCCAAAAACCAAAACCTAACAATAATTCCCTCAAAACTGTTTGCCCGCAGCTCCGAGTTTAGGGAAGAAAGCAAAAAATGTCTTTACTTCGAAATGAAAAGTTAATGGGTCATTTTGGACTCATTAGCTCACTCCCCACACAAAAAATTCACACATTGTTAAATGTGGCTGCTGTATTCAAATGTGGTAGAAAAATAAATTCATGGAGATTCAGATTGCTCTTTGGACAGCGATGATATAAGTTTTGGCATTTTGACATAAAACAGTTTAATGCAGTGTAATATAGAATGCCCTTACATACATTTCTTCCTTCTTCCACAGAAGTGCTGTTTCTGGCGTGTGCCATGCTGGTAGTTGTTGTGGTCACTGTGGCTCCGATGCCGATGTTCACCCGGATGTGTCTCTGTGTGTGTAGATCGTCTGGGTCTTTTGTTGTCTCTGTATACCCCAGCATGCTCCCCTTTAGTCCCCCTGAGTTTCTGAGGCTCTGCTGAATCTCTGACTCTCTCTCCCGCTGTGTGTGGCGCTGTGTGTCTCTTGTAGAGGATGTGAGGGTGGTGGTGTGCTGGTGCCGTGTAGTTCTCCATTCGCAGGTGGTGCAGTAGCAGTGGCCTCAGGAAGTAATCAGCCTCTTGTGTCCGGATCAAACCTGACTACACGGAAACACATTCACTGGTCAGAGACCTTAATATACACACCACTTTTACTGTAGAGACAATGCACTGCAGTGATATGGTTTTGTGTGTGGTTTTGTGAGTCTACCAGGTAGATTCATTGCAGAACAGCTATTTTTTCAGGATTTGAATTTGATAAGGTAATAACTTGTTGGTGCAGTGTTGTTTTGAGAAAAGAAAATAAGATTTTTTAAGCAGACGCCTGTATGTTTTTGCATTGAAACAAACTAACAAAGGTGCAGGCCGAACTTTCACAGCAATTACATGTACTGAAGTTTGAAAGTTTGAAAAGGGAGGGGTTGAGAACACTTTATTAAGAACATTTTATTAAGCTTCACATGTTTAAACAGATGTTGCATGTTATATAGAAAAGACGAGCAGCGGGGGAAATGCAATTTTTGCCTTAATATGGCACTGATCTAATGTTTCCAAAACTGGGTAGATGCACAAATGTGATCTTTTCTTCAGCCAGTTTTGGGTCATAGATCTTAGATACAAATCATGTTTGTGGCCTTGAGACGGTCAGAAAAGAATTCATGTCTTTTTCTACTGTGCATGCATGTACTACAGCCATTATCTGGAGGAAGACTTTCTGCCAGTAAAAGCTGAGGAAGCATTGACTCATCTTGCCTTCTCCCGAAATCATGACCAGCTGAGAGAGCTGAGGATCTTTGGAGTTGATGCTTCCCTCTGGGGCCACAAGTAAAATGCCAAATGTTACTGTAAAATACATGTGTTTTTAAATACTGAAAATCAGTATTAACTGATATTTGTTGGTAACTTAGCTGTTACTTACCGATTTTTCAAAATTGCATATCGTCTTACACCGAGCATGGAGTAAATTTACCAGGAATTTTAAAGCAAGTTTGAAACTTCTACTTTTCTAGATTCAAATCTCTGAATGTAGAAAAGCAGCAGTGATGGATGAAAAGCTATATTTAAAATTTCTGAATGGTTTGTTACCATATTGCATTGTTTATAATCAACAGAACATTGTCTATTTTGGCTCTGGATCTGCTTTCAGTTCCCAAGATCTCTACCCACCCCCCAGCTGAGACTCCAGCCAGGTCAGAGGAAGAACTAGGCTAAGGCTTCTGTCCTGTTCTCTGACTGTTTTCTGTACAGCAGTCAGCTCATCAAATTAGGTTCATGGCAGCATATCTTTTCCAACACGAGGGGAAAAAAGGCCTTCTGAACCTAATGTGGGCCTGATTATCATTTTTCATTCCCAACAGCACTGCAAGTTACCGCAGGGCAATCACACAAACAATGGCCCATAAAACATGTTTCTTTTCAGGACTGAAGAAAATCTGGGATTGGGTCAAACCATGGAAATTTTAAGCACTCTTTATTCACATGATAATTAAAAAAAAGCTTTCACAGCGGCTGGTGATGCACACACACACACACACACACACACACTGTATGTGTCTGTGTGTGCAAAGCCACGTAGGCGAGCACAAATCCATCAGTGTGTGAGGTCCATGTCCCAGTCACAACAGAAAGTGCGTGTGTGAGTGTTCATGTTTAGTGTGCGTGCATATTTGTATGTGTGTGTGTGAGTGGATGTGTTATTGCGATAATGCAGTCAGTGTTGATTCCTCACATTTTCTCAGTGCTGCCAGAGTGGCATTTCAACAAAACTGTAATCTGCACATTTCATATAGCATTTTATGGCTTTTAACAGGACTTGAGCCATAAGAATTTTTTTATCAGACTAAAAATATTCTACAATGACGGTTACAATGAGTCTTACTAGATTTGGATCTCAACTGAACAATATTAGCAACCTAAAAAAGCCACAAAAATTATGCTAAGAGATGAATTATTCCTCTGTGTGGGCACTGTGGCTGAGATTTTTGTGGTATTTTCCAACATAGTAACACAATGCTAACAAGAATTATTTCTGGAGCTGTATATATAAACATTAACCTACCGCTTTAACGCAGTTCAGCAGTCGGATTTTTACTGAGAACCGAACAAATTTGCGAAAACTGACGCACTAACGCGGAAACTACAGATTTTTTTTTTTGCTTTTTTGTTTTTGTGACGTCACAGCTTTTTTCGTGTCAATATAATTTTTCATGTATTTTTGTGCTAAATTATTAAGAAGAATATAATTTACTTATTTTGTAACATAAATATTAATGTAAATTCAGTTACATTTCCATATAAAAAATAACTATACATTTTTTGGTACTGTGGAGAGAAACACAAAGAAAGTGCATCTTGGGATGGTGAAATACCACTTTAGTCAGAGCCGGGAGGTTTGAAAGTAGCCAGTCTGAAAACACTAGTTATTTCTCCTTGCTGCTGATTGGCTGCTGCCCGTTGACGCAGATGCAGGCCAGAATTTCCCCCTTGTGTTCTTGTGTTTTTCATTTTGTTCTTCTTAAAGCCCCATATTTTTATTACAGCAAATTAAGTGAATTTATTACTGTATTTACCTGCGTATACCAAATAAAACAACAGAGCATACCAAAGAAAACGCGCATGCATGAATTACAGATTACAGTACAGTCTATAGATTGTAGCACTACAGGAGTTCAGTGTAAACTGTACTTTATGGATATGGGTTTACCTTTACATTTTCTTTAAGGGTAATGTATTAAGCTGAGTTTAAAATAAAATTAAAGTGTTTTGGGAGCATATTTGGGGCCATACACTATAAAAATAGGCCTTTTTACGCAGGTGCTCTTGGAACGTAACCCCATAATAATATTATATATAGATGTATGTATGTATATATATGTGTGTGTGTGTGTGTGTGTGTGTGTGTGTGTGTGCGTCTGGGGGGGGTTTATGTGAAATATGGCTGACGTCTCATATCAGTCAGCCAAAGGGACATGTATGGGTGGCTCAGTCAGCCTGTGTAAATCATTTATCCATTGCTTGCAACATTCGATCATAACCATAAAACTCAATTTTAAGTCACTGGAAGCACATTCATGTCGCTCCAAGCTGAGCTTGATGATTTTATGGTGCTGAAAAAAGGAATCGGTATTAGTGGTAAAAAATATGTAGGCCTTCGCAAATAGCTCATGAAAGGGAAACGTCTGCGAGAAACAAATCAAATTTTAAGACTCTTTGGCTGTGTGGGGAACAGTCAATTAGCCACCTGATAACTTTGATATCATTAACAAGTTTAAGCAGATTTATGAAGAGTGTCACACAGAGGGCATACGTGATCAGCCAAAAGTCCCTGTGACCAAGTAGAGGGGGTCAAACGGCTGAGTGTTTGATCTTCTAAAACTCAGTCAGGACTTCAAAGGGTTCCAATTATCTGATTGTTTAGGCCTAGAAATGGCAAAGCCCTTGAACCATGCTCCTTTCCTTCGGCAGATCAGACAAGCCTGCTCTACAGAAGCGGCACTGATGGGTGCTGGGCCTTTTGGGCTGCAGCTCAGGCAGAAGCAGAAGCAGAAGCGTGACTTTCTGCTGCACGTGACTGGGCCAGATGCTGTCCCCAGGCCCAAGTATGAGTGGGTCCCTGACTCTTTGTCAAGCCTAATCCTCTGAAAGCCAGTTTTGTGCAACTTCACTTTTATGTGACAGCCCTTACATGTCTTGCTGTCTTTCGAGCAATCACGGGCATTACTTCTGGTCCAAGATTTTGTAAATAGCTACCCACGGACTTGCTAGCATGACCTTTGCTTAGAGAAATATCTCAGTGATGCAATGTAGGCGAACAGTGAGAAAACAGACAGCACAATGTAGAGTGTAGGACAGTGTCTAGGTCTCCACTGTTAGATTCTCGAAGCATAGTAGTTTTGCAAAAGAAGGAAAAAATAATGAAAGATAAAAATAAAACAAACCAACAAAGCAGACTAAATGCCCACCGGCTTGTCCATCCAATTACTAAGACCTCGTCTGCCAGGTTGCATGACTCATAAATAAAATGTTAGCCTCCGATATATTATGGTAGCTTATTGTTATCACATCACGGTGCATTTCACACTGCGCCTGCCTTTGCATGCGTGTTTGGCCCACAGTGAATAATATAAAGACATCCTTGTGTGGTCACTTTTAGGCTTAAATTTTCAAGCATTTTATTTTCTTTTTTTACCTGCCAGATAAAGACTTCAAGAGAAGGTGATATACTGTGAGACACTGAAGAAACACTGGGACTCGTAATTGGGAATGTTGGAAAAGAAATTTTGATGTCCCAAATGTGCTGTTTTTTTCTGTAGGCAGTCTTTGCATGTCTATTCCAAATATGGACCTGTTGTTTTCCATGCTGTTCTGGCTTTGTTTTAATTTAGAGAAAAACTTCAAATTGTGGATGATGTTTGTTTAAATTCCCTGCCACTGATCTTTTGGCCTCTCCAGCACAGTGGGGTTTTTATGTCAACTTGGAAATTGCAAGAAAAAACAGTTCAAAATCTTCAGGGCTTTACTGTCATAAATCAATAGAATTCATGTACTCTTGTGTAAGATAACCAGTGACTCACACAGTAAATCTGTATTTGTATAGGTGAATGTTATTATAGCTGTATTAACCCTATCAGCTTTATTTAAGGTCTTGTTTAATGGTGTGATATTCACCCTTGAGGATAAGCTATTATACACTATATGGACAAAAGTTTTGGGGCACTCCTGTTTCAGGGTTTTGGCTAGACCCCTTGCTTCCAGTGAAGGGCAATCTTAATGCTTCAACATACCAAGACGTTTTGAACAATGCCATGCTTCCAACTCTGTGTACTCTGTTTGGTGAAGGAACTTTCCTATTCCAGCATGACTGTGCCATCTCGTCCAACATCATAAATGCTCTACAGAATGAATGGGCATACATTCCGTCAGAAACACTCGAAAATCTTGGGGAAAGCCTTCCAAGAAGAGTGACAGCTGTATTAGCTGCAAAGGGAGGAACAACTCCATATTAAAGTCTATGTATTTGAATGCAATGTCATTAAAGTCCCAATTGGGGTAATGGTCATGTGCCAATACTTTTGTCCATATTGTGTACATGCCAGCTCCCTTAAAATTTCCTAGTCAGAAAAATGGAGTTCAGTGAACGCACACCACTAATACAGTTAAACATTTAAGTAGTTTCTTGAAGGGCTGCTTTTACTTCTAAAAGGGGTTGCCTCCAGGCAAATGCATTTGTTCATGCCTGGGGATTTTCTGCACCCTTTCCACTTTTGGTAATTGCCCTCCACAAATCAGCATTTCCTCTCCGCAGTCCCACGGCAGCCCTAGCCAAAAACAAACGTCTGAACAGCCCCTGTAGCTGCTCATCATCAAATTACACGCCAAGAGCTACGAGGTGTAAATAGCAGTCATAAAAGTTGCAACGATCAACCAAGCTGCCCTCTAGCAGCATGGGGCAGATCCAGACACGACCAGCCAAACACAGCCAAAGGAGGCAAATGAGAACTTTTACATGATGCTCCTTTTGCAAACCCAGGTACAGATAGATCTGGTTTATTCTAATTTAAGACTGGCTGCCTCAGTACAAAATTGTAACTCTGAGTTAAAGATATCTCTTCAGTTTCATTAGTGCTATTAACAGATACTGTTACAAATCAGCTTTTTCAGAAATGCATGCCCAGACACCCAAAGAGCAAGATGAGACCCTGTCAGGAAAAACCCTCCTGAGAGCATGAACAAGAAACACTGAGAAAAAGCAGGACGCAATAGAGGAAAACCCATTCGCCTCTGGACCACACTTGAATTTTTTTTATGCAACTGAAAGGGAACTCGAATTTCTACAGGACTGAAGCGTAGGTGAGAGTAATTCAATGCAGGCCATAAAAAGATATTATGCTGGCTAGCTATTTCAGAGAGATGATGACATTTCTTTTTTTAAAAAGCATTACATCATTTGAACTGCTGATGGCAGTTTCTCTTGCTATGATGAAACACATTGGTGTAAAAACGTTGTGACTTATAAAGCCAGTCAGACGCAAGTGATATGGCACCTTCTGCCGGATCTGGCGACCGGTCTGATACATCATGTGTGGCCATGTGTGGCGTCTAAAGTTTGCTCCTTAGGTTTTGCACCCAATCTTCATCATACATCTCTCCACATTCACAGAGAGAGATGACAATGTGGCTTTGTTAACAGAATTTACATCACATTAATTACCAACCATTAATGTCTGTTTCATTAGCAATGATGAAACAGATATTGCGAGAAGGTTGTATAGGCCGTGTTTACACTGAGCTTTTAAACGTGTCTTGGATGATAGGATCACGAGTGGACAGCTGAGACACATCACCGTTTACAACAGTGTCTTTCCAAGGTGTCCAGTTGATTGCTTGATTTCAGATTTTGTTACTTCACACCCCTAATGCAAAATTGTCTACTTACAGAACTGAACTTCTCACAATTACAACATACTATAATACTGTATGACTGTAGATTTGTTTAATAACCTTAAACCTGCAGTGTCCCCTCATTATTTAAAACAGCCAGCTGTATAGCTGGAGATGTCACTAACAGCAGAATCCAACAAATCTCCATCAACAGTTTGCCCAAATCATGCATTAGCACTCACACCACATGTGCCCCAGACCACTCTGGCAAGTGGTTTAAATGATCAGATCACAATGCATCTTGGTGGTCCTTTGCACTGGAGCAGCTGGTGGCCTAGTGGTTAGGGAGTTGCTCCTGCGAACAGAAGGCTATGGGTTCGAGTCCCAGGACTGCTAGTACCTCTGAGGTACCCTTGAGTAAGGTACCGTCCCTACACATTGCTCCCTTGGCCCCACACGCTGCTTCCTGCTTTAATTGGTTAATGCAGAGAAGAATTTTGTGCTGTTCACATATGACAAAGTGTGCTGTGGTTCACATATGACAAATGGACACACTTGTGTTTAGCACTGTGTACTTGTGATCCGATCTCCCAGAACACATTTAAAAACGAAGTCTAAACAGAGCCATAGTTGTGAAGTTGGGAAGACACAAGGGATTGTACCTTCCACTGAATCTGGTGACCTTCCCAAGATATTGCTTTTGCAAACTGTAAAATAAATCTCAGCAGACAGGCACTCCACCCACTTCTATGCCCAAATGCCAGTGTGAAAAGCCCTATGCATGTCCTGACATTCTTAAAAGCCTGCTGCCTTGCATCCAGCAGTTAGTCATCACCTGGCTGCCCTTGCAGCATTGCTTTCATAGAGTGACTTTCCCTGGTCTAAATCATGCTGTACTGCGCCTCGAGTGTTTATCATAAATATGTGTTAGTCCATAATTCAATCGAGCCATTACAGTCACAAGCAGGGATTAAAGGTTAAAGCATGCCTTTTGTTTTGTGAATGATATTAATGTATATTTTTTGGACGCAGGCTTTGTTTTCTCTTGCTATCTGAAGACGTTTGGGACCATGTGCTGTGTTTTTCAAAGCCCCGTCACATAAATGAAGCATGCCATATGACATTCTGGGACCTCCTTGAGAAGGAATGAAGCCGGACCACTTGATTCTGTTTTTGACCTTGAGAGTGAGGGAGAACCTCTTCCACAAAAAATACTAGACGGGAAGTTCTTGTGGATTGTGGGTAACTGCCATTTCATGCTCATCTAGGGTTTAACTTCTTAATGAATATTTCATAGTGAACATAGTTGATTTGCCATGGCCACGTGTGATGTCCAGTGTTGGGCAAGTTACTTCAAAACTGTAATGCGCTATTTATTACTTGTTAATGTAATTTCAAAGTAATTTGTTACATTACAATATTACTGTATTTAAAATGTAAGGTATTACACTACTATTGCATTACTTTT
>JBBPCY010000007.1:19423883-19437495 GCA_037974405.1 Brachyalestes nurse | reverse complement strand
ATGTAGCTCATGACGCTCAATTAGCTCATTACACAGCCAGTGGAAGGTGATGTGGTATCTGACTGAGCTAGGCTTATAGTTAAAAACAATACTATGCGACGTTAGATCAGTTGCAGGTTCACTCATTTTTCCGTTCTGTCTGAATACAAGAAGTGAATTTCTTGTTCGCGGTGATTTTGGCGGATTTGTACTGTAGCGACCCTGCAGTAATGTTGTTTAGTGTTAGGGGTTCTGTTAGTTGAAACTGGGATGAGCAGGTTGGGGGCGGGGTATGCGTGTGACGGAATGAGAGCGTGTGTGTGTGTGTGTGTGTGTGTGTGTGTGGCTGAGAGGGAGAGCGGGTAGGAGATAAGTAAGGTGATGTCTGAACTTTAAGGCTAAATCATTACACACCTTGCAAACCCCAATGAGCTGATAAGCAATCTTAAACAGACTTCCTCATGCGCTTTCTGACAATGTGTGACATGGTTTTATCTACAAAATGGACAAAAGTTAATTGCATAGCAGCAACCATCTTGAAGTTTGAATTTTGTCCATACTTTTGTCTTTTTGTAGATAAAAGTCTGTCATCCAATGTCAGAAAGCACATCCATTTAAGATAACTCAAATATTTTAGTGCAAAGCTCTAGTGCAAAACTAAAGAAAAACTTTGGACACCAAACATGTATTAGATGACTGAAGCCATTCAGGATCAGAAGGAATTGAGGCAATTAGATTTTTTTCATTAAAGACTGAACACTGCCTGTAGATAACAATGATGATTTTGAATGTCAAGCACTTCTAAAATAGAGGCTCTCTATCCAAAGTCCTGCTTGCTTCTCACCCTGCTTCATGAGCTCCAATAAAACCATGAAACCTGAGTGGATGTGACATAAGATTACATCATAACTGAACACTTCCTGCAATTTGCTGGTCACAGTTGGACATGTCCTTCTTATAACCACAAAACTGTGCTCTGCTACGCACTACTCTTTTCGTCCGTCATAAAGCATTTCCCTCATGAGCCTCAAGTCTTTTCTCCAGTCAAGTCCGAGTCGCCATTCATGCAGTAATGATGTTAAAGCTGCTTAGAACTCTACCTTCTCCAGACTAACTTATTGGCCATTAACATTTTAACCGTTTTATCCTTTCTCTCAGTTTCTCTCCATTATGGTGCAAGGAAGAATGGGATTCAGTTCCTATTCATTGGGGTTCAGTTGTGGATTTTCCAGCCTTCACTAAAGTTCACAAGTGACATCACTCACAATTAGCCTATTGTTAGCGAGGGTGAAGTCTTATGCAGACACTTCAGAGGGGATTTTGTTCCTGGTGTTTTCATGCCATGGAGCCCTTTTTAGCCCAGACTGGCATTCGCAATGACACTCCCAATTGACATTCCCAATGAGCCACCTCTAAACTTGGGCATTGTACCTTTTAACTATGTGCTTGTATTACTAAATTACAAGCAACCAAATTAAGCTCATTTTCGCGGCCATATTCTAGTGACACTGTAAATGTTCAGTATGTGCTGAAGCTTGTTTCGCTGACTGTAAATGTACCACTTATTCTAACTCCAAGCATACACTCAACCCAAAACATAAATCTAAACCTACAGACTAACTCTAATTCTTAACCCTAATTCTAGTCATAATGTTAGTCATAACAATATTCAAAATCACAATATGCGTAGACAGGTTGGGAAATTAAAGTCTGACCAACATTTGGTCCTCATGAGGTTGCAAATACAAGTGCACACACAAATGTAGCCACATAAAGTTACTGGCTTCACTGCTGCCACAAGAACCCTTTTGTAACACTCGACTGTAAAATGTCAAAGGCTCGTGAAGTCAGTCGTCTGCTTCTTGCTACGCAGACTTAAGGAATTTTTTTTACGGCAAACTCCCTACTGTCATCAAAACTGCACCAGCTTAGTCAAGACCCTGCCAAACGCTCTCGCAGTCATTCAAAGTGAATTTACGCGCAGACTTTAAAACATGGCAGCACTCGACACAGCGCTTGGCCCTGGAAGAGACGGAGTTAACAAACGAATGTGTGTGGCTGTGCTCCTAATCACCTCCAGCTGAAGACGTGACGGTGAGCAGCTGCCAGATTTGAGTCTCACACATCACATCACATCACATCACACGGACAGCGACTTTCCTAACAGTTATTCGCTGCTTATGTGTATCACCAAGGTTTTCTTTTCTGACTGAAAAGCAGTACTCTCTCATCAGGAGACAGAAGAAGTCCCAGTGAGACTGACTTAAAATAAAATTTTGCATGTCACATCCGTCAACACTCGTAATTTGTCTGCTGTGTGCTTTTAAAGTCAGCATCTATGTCAGTGCCAGCAAAACAAGAAGTGGGCCATAAGAAGTTCATTTCAATTTGGCTTTCTTTCAGGCCTTTATGTGACAGAAGTTAAAGTTTGGGCATGTTCATTCATCTATTTTTTTCCCTGGGTGAAACCCCTTTCTCAGGTAAACGCTCAGAAATTCCAGTTATTGTCATCATTTTAGGATACACATACACATTGTAAGTCAATTTGGATAAGAGCGTCTGCCAAAATAATGTAATGTGATGTAACGTGATGTACTTCACATTAATTAGATCCATACTGAATTATTTACGTTTAAAACTGAACTTCCATTTTGCATCGACAGGCTCGAATCTGCACTTCTGATGCTCTCAGAAAATAAACAATACGTTGAATTTCTTCCTTCCTTCCTTGTCTTAATACCTCCTCCTGTTAAAAACCTCCTACAAAATCAATTTAACATATACTATCAGCACTTTTGATCAAATATCTATGCTTCCCAGAGAAAAACACATCTTTTTTAATAACACATCTCAGTACCGTATTAATGCAGGATCACTGATTTCTGAATTCTTTCTCCAAAACCCCCCTTTAATGAGAAAAGATGAGATTAACATAAGTATTTCATTGTATTTTCCAGAGTGGTTTTGTTCTGAAAAACTCCCATTGGTAAAAAAAATCATTTCAACATGCTTTCGTTATCGCTAGCGATACCTGTGACTTCTCAGAGTTAACTGTTTTTAAAAGCCAGTGAAAACATGTCAGCTACACATTAAACTGTGAACTAACAAAAACAGACATACCTGCTCAGTGTGAGCTGGAGTACCCTGGGGGCTTAGATAAAAGCTACAAATACCCCTTCTGCGTTTGGTTTGATTTGTAATGTTTACTTGAAATACTAAGTGGTGATTAAACCATGATGGCCTTTGAATGAAACCGTGACAGAGAAGCATGTTTGATTTCTCGAAAGCATACGGAATACAGCATACAGACATAACACAATATTATATAACATTACAGACGACAGGCAAAGCTCGAGGATTTACTGGTGATCCTAGGAATAGTTAGGCCAGTGTGTGCTGTTCCTTGCCCTGCTGGGTTTTCCATCATCTTCTCTGCCACATGCTCTGTCCAAAGCAAATTAATAACGGAATAAAAAATCTTAATAAACTCTTAATTATCTGGGCATAATAAATGTTTT
This sequence comes from Brachyalestes nurse, assembly GCA_037974405.1. Classification (NCBI taxonomy): domain Eukaryota; kingdom Metazoa; phylum Chordata; class Actinopteri; order Characiformes; family Alestidae; genus Brachyalestes; species Brachyalestes nurse. Next base: position 19,433,998 of record JBBPCY010000007.1, on the reverse strand, counting down.
TGCCAAGGAGCAGAAGAGACACTAAAAACTGTCTTTCAGACTATAAAAGGAGTCTCTGTTTTTCCAGTAAGAAACTCTGCCCTTCCCTGACCTAAATTTATGTGGGTTAGTGAGTCACTGGTTTAAAGGGACTTTTCTATGCAGAGTCATGAGAATAGAAGCTCCAGTGGCTGCACTCTCTCAGCCCCTGACTGGGAACCGCGTGCAGAGAGGCTTATGAGCTGAGGGACCCAGTGGACCAGACCACCACCTAACAGGGGAAAAGGGGAACATTTTCCCAAGATGCCATATTCTTATTCTCATTCTCTCCCATAGCAGGCCAAAGCCAACCACATACTTTCATATTAAGACATGAAAGCACATTTTATATTATGATACACTGAGGCCCAATACAGTGTGCATTTTCCTTTGATTCCCAGACGCAACAAAAACGGACCGAGGTACAAACAAACTTGCAGATAGGTGGCTCTACAGTTCTTATACAGTGTACATTTTGTAGGTTCAACAGCTTCAGAAACCCCATAAGCACCAGTGAAAAATAAAAAAGCACTAATATGTACCACTTAACAATAAGACTGGTGAACAATATGAATGGTTAAAAGTTATTAATGGTTAATTAAGGTTAACTAACTAGGTCATAAATCATTAATAGGCAGTTATAACAGCTCAGTAAAGAGTGTAACAGAGACTTGTTGCTGGTCAAATAGTGAGCCCACATTCATCTACACTGTTCAACCTTGCTAGCTACTGATCTTGCTACAGGGAAATAAAATATCATCAAGACCCGTAGACAAGCAGTGTTTCCTGGTCTGAAAATTTCTACTGTCACAAGAATGGAAGAGACTCCCCTGGAGGGGTTGGTTCTGAATAGATGAGGCCTCTGCCTGGGGGTCTGAGTGGGCATCCAGTATGGGACAGTTTTTGAGAGTGAGGAATGAGAACAGTACAGATGGAAAATTTAGCTGGACACAACAACAGAACACAACATACCCGTATAACAACCATCTTTCAAACTGTCCGTGTCCAGTGTTTAAGCCAGCTGCTGAGCAAGGACTTTTATGCATCATTCAATGGCAACAATTATTTTTTAATAGTTCATTAATCAAATTTAATTACCAGTTTTGTCTCACACTGACTGTGAATGACAATGATTTAAACAAGGAAATGTTCACAATTAAATAATCAACATTAATCGATTTCTGGTGCGTTAATGATCCTGATCCATTTCCCCTACTTGGCAGAGATCTGACCTGTGACTAAGACTGAGTGTTCCTATCCATCACATAACTGCAGACTTGTTGAAGAAACAAGACTGCACAATTATAGTTTGACTGCTTTTCAAGTTTTGTTGGCTGATGCCTGCATTTTATATCTTCCAACATGTCAAGTCTCCAAAGCAATCATAATAACTTTTTGTGGGGTAATATCATGCGACTCTCTGTCTTACTTGAACATATTAACCTTTATTTAAGAATAAATGTACCTTGTAGCTCTACTTTGCCTAGGAATATGACTGCAGCTCATCATGGCTAGTCACTCTTGATTGGTTAATTTTGTGTGACAGACCACTTTCACTGACAAGTGTAGAAACTCCAGCAACACCACTGTTCCTGAAATACTCGTATTAAAACCACACGCATATAAAGTAGCCTGCGAGTGGAAGTGCAATAAAATACATGGTGCACTGGTTCATTAAACACTGTATAATTATACAGAAAATCTACTCACCATTCCTGCACATGTTGACAAGGCCACAGAGGAGTTGACCATTGACCTGAGTGATCCTTGATAGAAGCAGAAATCATCTTGTGCAAACGGACGCAGGCTCTTGGTGCCATTCTTGTCCAGAGTTTGGACTGTAAAGCCAGGTGCAATCAGACTGTTGGACGGAAGCAGCTCTAGGTGAAACTCTTGGCCCATACCACGGAGCCTAAAGTGGGCCATGGAGGTGAGGTCAGTCCCCTGACCCTCCACTGAGCGTCTCTTGCGGTGGTGGTGAGCCACAGCATGGGAAATGTACTGGCCCTCATGGTCCACCTCATATGGAGCCACAATCTCATACTCTACAAAAAAAAACCAAAGAATGAATGCAGAATATGCACTGATTTTACATTAACCATATTACACCTAATCTCTAGTTGATTATACATTTGGAACTTTGGAACTTGCACTTATGTTTTTTTCAAACCATGTGCACACATTCAGAATAGGATTCAGATTAGTAGGGCTGATTATTGATTTGTTTATCCAAAATAGAATACAATCCTGGCTGGAGTGTTCTTGGTCAAACAGGTAGTGTAAAGTGTAATGTGCAAAGTGAACATTCTATCATACGTGAACACACCACAGCACACAGTGTGAACAGCATGAAATTCTTCCTCTGCATTTAACCCATTCACCAAGTGTTGCAGCAGGCAGCCAGGAACACAGCACCCGGGGAGCAGTGTGTCGGGACGGTATCTTGCTCAGGGTACCTCAGAGGTGCTTAGCAGTCTTGGGAATTGAACCCACGACTTCCTGATCACAGAGCAAACGCCCTAACCACTAGGCTACCAGCTGCCCCATTTGTGAAAATATGTCAAAAATCTGTTCTCATTTATGTTCACTGTGTTGTCTTTCATATTCAGAATTGTTATTTCTGCAAGTTACGTTCTATTGAACCAATAAAAAAATGAAAATCAGTGTTGGTAGATGCCTCAAACAGACAGGCTATTTTGATGCATTAGGGGTGGGAAGTTTCTGAATAGGGGCAAATTTCAGATCAGCTCCCCTTTCAGAGCACATTCCACGTTTTGTAATGCCACAAATACCCAGCAACCCAGGACAGAGGATGGCACAGAGAGTGAAAGCTCTGGATGTGTTTTCATCCTGCTGCCGAACAAAGGCTTCCTGCCAGAGCCGTGCAGGCCAGTGAGGGAGGAATGCTCAGAACAAACAGGCAGGATGGACCCTCAGGATTACCTGTGGAATCACAGGGGGTGAAAAGGCTTACTGTTAACAGGCCAGTGGGTGGTACAATAGACAACAGCACACACAGGCCAAACATGTTCACAGTGTAACCAGAGGACATTTTGAAACATGCCTGTGTTGTAAGGTAAGCTTATTACACCATGAGGGAACTACAAGTGTCATTTCAAAGGACAATCTACTGATTTTTAAAAAACATGACCAAGTCACAATTGTTCACAATGGTGGTGACTGGACCCAAATGTGTCTCACAGAAAGGTAATGTTTATGAATATGCTACCTGGTGCCTGAAACGAGTTTTGAGGAGGCTTTTCCCCATTTGTTCATTGTGGACATTAGCATTCAGGGGACTGCAGGGCACAACAGTATCTAAATACAAGTTATATACCACTATTATAGCATTATTGTAATTCCAAAACAAAAAATCATAACATACATGTAGGTTCACTGGTCATTTTGGATAGTAAATCAAATGGTTATATTTGCACTATAGGCATCATAACCCCTAGGCCCTATCACTGCATTATAAAGAGTCAGTCAGTTTCTCCACAGCGAATTTCGTTTCAAACTAAAACACATAGAATGGAATGACTTTGTTTACCTCTCAGTGTTTTAATAAGGCATACATTTGGTGCAGTTTGTGGACTTTCCCCTTTAAATGCAATATTACAACTTTACACTGAACATTATTCCTTAAAACCCACCTCTGGCTTTAGTTTTATGTACTAAAAACTGTCACAGTTTATTTTACAGGGACATTTTTCCAAACTGCATTGGGAACGAATCTAAAATCCTTATTCTGGCCTTCACCTAACCAGTAAGCTTCAATCAGCACCGCACAGACATCTTGAATGTCTGTTTATTTCCCTGTTATTCATATTGCATCTCATCCATGATAATAAAGTTTTCAAATATCCTGAGAGCACCAACTTGTTTGAGACAACACTTCTGAGTGAAAAAGCAAATAATGTTATTTATTAATTAAAAGTAAGTTTGTATTTCTACAGTCTGACATTTTCCTACGTCATCTTAACAGTCACAGTCATGCTTTAGGTACTAATCAGGGGTGGACTGGGACTAAAAAACGGCCCTGGACTTTCTCCCAACAGCCACTAGCAGGGTCCTCCTGATCTCACACCAAGTAACATCACAAAACCAGTGGTGATGATTGGGGCTGTGTTTATGAAAGTAACCTAAGCCTTCAAATACAAATACCACAGCAATATACACTACGAACCCTTAATTTGACCCCTTAAAATTCCACGAAATTAAGGAAAATTAAGGGGAAACGTGCACAGATTACGACTCATTAAGGCGTAAAACTACTGAATTTTTCCCTTACTTAATAAGGTTTGCCCCTTAAATAACTTAACCTCCTGAAAAAAATACCTTATGTTTAGGATTAAGGGGTTTACCTTAAATCCAATTTTTTTAGTATGTAATGTGAAATTGCAGGCACATTAGTCCATGGGGATCCAGGATATTTGTTTCACAGAGAACTGAAAATATATTGAGAACCCAGAGTTAAGCAGAGTTATACAGTGGGTGTAGAAAAGAATTGTCCCCTACAAAATACACCCATTTTGTTGGACAGAAACATTCCAGCGATACTCATAACATCCAAGTGAAAGATTAATAAATAAATAAATAAAATTATATAATTATATAAAATAAATAATCTCTCATTGATATTAATAATTTACATAAAGAAATACCTGTAAACTCAATCAAAACAAATTCAAAGGTTTCCTCAATTCACAGTAAAGTCTAGTTAAGAATGGAAAGTGTTTGGTACTACTAGAACCCTCTCTGGATGAGGTTGTCCCTCCAAACTGGATGGAAGAACGAAGAAGACACTGTTCAGAGAGGCTACCAAGAGGCCTGTGGCCAGTGTTGTGCCAGTTCACACGGAAAAAGAACTAGTTCAGTTCATTCAAATAAAAAAAAAAAGCTAGTTCACATTCATAGTTATTTTTTTTTTAATTTTTTAAATGTTCACAGCACACAGTCGTTTTTTGTTTTTTTTACATTTTCAATACAACATCCTTCTATCTGAACTTCTTCGGGGATCTTTTAATGCTGAGAAAGGCTCAGGCTCCATGTCATCATCTACTTCTGAGCAGGAGGAGAGGTAGATTCTGATTCATCGGTTGGTCCAATGTCATTGCTAAGATTTGCGTCATTAGCACTTGTGACAATGTCTTCTCCGGAACAGTTAAATGCTTTGACAAAAATTGCAGCATTGTCTGTCACTGTGCACACAATCTTGTTTTGAATTTTGAACTCATTTTGAACCTTTGACTCGCCTGCATGCGAGTATAGCAGAGCATCTCTAAGACACATAATTTTTGTTAAGCCAGTGAACTGTAATGTCTATAAATGCCTTGTTTACAGTAGGCCAGCAAACTGCTCGTGTGCACAGTATCAACTTCCGTGAGTTCAGTTTTTAAATCAGTTATATTCTCCATGTACCTGCTTTCTTGAGGGCACCGGCTGGATGGCTATAAACCAGTCACCAATTTGATGAATGATGGCTTTTCGACTGTACTTCCACCCACAATGTAGTCCAAGACAAGCTTGTCTACTTGTTGCTGGGGTACGAAGGCAACAGGCCCTTTAGAAAATGCTGTGAGCCTCATTTGAGTGAATGAACTTTGTGGTTGTTTTTTCAAAGTCTTATACTTTGTTACTGATTTTTTTGTGCTCATCATTAAGATTATGGTAACCCCTTAAACTGCTTTGATGCTTTAACACGGTGACATTTTAAATTGGATGCAGATGTGGCTGATGTCCGGACTTGTTTTTTCAAACCAGGTGGGCATAATTTGCACAAAAACTTGTGTTTTTTCCCATTTAAATCTACAACGAGTTCTTAAAAAATGTTTAAACAAACTGCCTTCTGCAGAGGCATCTGAACTCAAAGCACCAGGCATGTTAGCCTGTAATCAGCAAACGTAAAACGTGAGCAGCGTTTAGTCTGGTGAGAGTGAACGTCACTTACATTCACATTATTAATTTGTAAACCGATTTGTTCGTTCACTTCAGCGTTCTCGAAAAATAGGAATGCGTTCAGTGTGCCTGTGGCACCTTTTAAGCTGTTACAGGAGTGATCATGGTGTTTACATTTATGGCATTTAGCAGTCGCTCTTATCCAGAGTGACGTACATCAGTGTTTATGTAGTCTACGTCTTCATACCTGTAAAGCTACACCCGCTTTTACTGCCAGCTAAGTTACACACCTTAACAAACCTTGTCAAAAGAAAAAAAAAGTCAGAGGTCAATACACAATTAGGAAAAACAGTTAAGAGGATAAGTGCCCAAGGATTTTCTTAAATATATAGAAAAAGATATAAAAGAGATAAACTAGAGGACTGTTTAGTCGCCAAGGTCAGATGATGCTTGAAGACAGCGAGGGACTCCGCAGATCTGATTTCAAGAGGGAGTTTGTTCCACCACTGGGAGCCAAGACTGATAAGAGTCTTGATGCAGGTCTTCTTCTTCTTATGAGCAGCGGAGATTCCAGACAAGTAGTGCTTGAAGCTATGAGAGGACGAGAAGCTACACGCTGCTTGATCAGTGCCGATAAGTAAGGATTTGCAAGTTCATTCTTGGCCTTGAAGGCAAGTGTTAAGGTTTTGAACTTAATGTAAGCGGCCACAGGGAGCCAGTGAAATTTCCATAGGAGAGGCATGGTGTGTGATAATTTAAGAACATTGAAGACTAACCTCACAGCTGCATTCTGTATCAGCTGAAGTGGTCTCGTTACCTTCAGTGAAAGCCCATCCAGTAGAGAGTTGCTGTAGTACAGCTTAGAGATGACCAGAGACTGGACAAGTAAATGCGTTCCTTCAGTGGTGAAAAAGGGTTGGATTCTTCTGATGTTGTAAAGAAGGTATCTGCATGTCCTGGAGACGTGGTCAACGTGTGACAAGAATGACAGTTCTTCATTTAGCACGACACCAAGATGTCTTACCTTCTTTGAGGGGACAATAACAGAGTTCTCAAATAAAACTGTGATGTCGTGGCTTGGTGATGGACTCCCTTTGATGAAAAGAAGCTCAGTTAACCTGGGATTCAGACTGAGGTGGTGGGCCACCATCCAAGAGGAGATGTCAGCCAGATAGTCTGACATGTGGGCCGAGACCTGATCATCACTGAAGGGGAAAGAGAGAATAAGTCGAATGTCATCTGCATAAAAGTGGTAGGAAAAGCCATGTGAGGTGATTAAATCTACTAGAGAACCAGTATATAGAGAAAAGAGAAGCGGTCCAAGGACTGAGCCCTGCGGAACGCCAGTGGACAATCTTCGCTGGGTAGACAGCAAAATTGGCTGAAGTGGCTGAAGAACAAAAAGGTGAATATCCGAGCCCAGACTTAAACCTTTAGGAAAAATTGGGCAAAGAGTGCAGGCCACCAGTGGTTACCATCCAATTTGACTGAGGTTGAATAGTTCTGTAATGAAGAGAGTTTAGCAAAGTTGACAGAGAAGTATCCCAGCAGACTCCCAAAGTACTGACACAGGGAGTGATCCTTTATTTGCCTCAGTGATTCTGTTTTTTTTTCTTTTTCTTTTTTTCAGAACTGTTGTGATGATTTCTTTCATTTGGGTGAACAAATACTGCTGGATCTGTGTGTGCGTGTGCATCTTCATTTCTGGCTACAAAGCAACAACGTGAATATTTTGAAGGGGTTTTTGGTACTTTTGCTTCATTAACATTAGCGAAGTTATTGCGTGTTGCGTTGATTTCTTCCAACCACTTCAGCACTAAGAAGAAATCTTTGTACAATCTGAATCCATCCCAATGCTATTTCTTCTGGTCACTTGACACTTTGCTTTTTATTCCCGAATCTCACCAACCATTATGGTTGCATCTCAGGCATTGAGTTATTACTCCAGCCCTATACAACATCAGGGCTTGAAATGATCAATCGAGGGGGTCCAGCTTCTGCTGGTGTGGTTCTTCTACTGGTGTCAGAGCTTTCTTTAAAACAAAACATGTAAGTCAATGGTGTCCTGCCCCCAATTTTTGTCTCTCCTTGTTTCACCCGGTTCACGATTCGTGGAGAGCAATAATACAGATTTCCCAGTGCCTGCAAAAAGCAACTGTTACAAAATAATCAAACTTTATCCATTGCACAGTTAAATAAATATTTATGTGGCTATTTGAATCTTAGTCCAATGTGTGTATCATCATGGGGTCCTTTAACTCCTTCACTCTGGTCAAGGATGGCAATTTGAGTTATGAAGGGGAAAGACCAGGAGAGCATGCTGTGGAGCGAAGTTGTGTGGGAAAAGAGCAGCGAGGAATGGGAAATAGCCTGGTGAACAGAGGAGGTGATACAAACCATACCTCCCATCTGTTCTTATAGGCAATGTAAGGTTGCTGGACAACAAAATGTTGAGTTGATGTTGAGGCACAGGTCAGACACAACAGAGAATTTTGTGCCGTTTGCTGTGCTTTACTGAAACATGACTGCATGAGCGTATCCCTGACTCTGCTGTGGACGTTGCTAGCTTTTTGTGTGCTCGGGCAGACAGAACTCGGCGTGAGAGTGGAAAGAGCAGGGGGGCGGAGTCGCTCTTTTTGAGAATGAGAGATGGTGCCACCCGAGTCACATTGTGATCAAGGAACGCATCTGTAGCCCGGACATTGAACTGTTAGCAGTGGGGCTAAGTCTGTACTATCTGCACAGAGAGTTCTCACACGTAATCGCCATTATTGTATACATTCCTCCATCTGCCAACGCCATGATGGCGTGTGACGTCATTCACTCCGTTACTGTTAGACTGCCAACAATGCACCCAAGTGCTTTTGTCTTAGTAACTGGTGATTTCAACAATGTCTCCCTTAACATGACGTCGAGCAACTTCACATAGTTTGTAGACTGCCTCTCACCTCTGGGCAGATCAGACCACAACCTGGTGCACCTTCAGCCAACCTACCTATCACTGGTCAAGAGGCAGCCAGCCACAATCAGGACAGTGAGGGAGTGGTCAAAGTGACTACATCAACTTCTGTGTGGATACTACTGCACCAGTGAAATCCATACGCTGCTTCCCCAACAACAAGCCATGGGTCACCAAGGACCCTCCTGAAGAAGAAGAAGAAGAAAGCATTCAGGTCAGGTGACAAGAAGGCAGCCAAGGATGTACAGAGACGCTTGTCAGTGAGATTAAAGGAGGGACAGGACCGAAAACTGGAACAAGAGCTGCAGCAGAATAACAGCAGATGTGTGTGGAGAGGCATGAAGAACATCACCGGCTTCAAAACCAGCAACCTTGGGACTTATGGTGATGTGGAGAGGGCCAATCAGCTTAATCTGTTCTTTAATAGATTTGACAGCAGGCCTGTTTCCAGCATCTCCAGCTCCAGCACAGCCCTTAATGCACCCAGTGCACCTGCTCCCTCCATCACTGTCAAGCCAAACTGCAGCTCTCTGTCCTTCCTTTCTTCTACTCCCTCTCCCACCATCGTAACAGCCAGAGTCTCCACCTCTTCTCCCCCTGCCACTGCTGAACCTGACACCCATAAACCATCCATCACCATCACCGAGGACCAAGTGAGGAGAGAACTTCGCAGATTCTCAGTGAGTCCTGCTAAAGCGCCAGGCCCAGATGGCTTAAGCACACAGGTACTCGTGTTGTGGAAAACATAATGTCTGGTTCCTGTTCCAAAGAAGATGAGATGCAGTGCCCCATCGGACTACAGGCCAGTAGCATTCACCTCACACAGCATGAAGGTTTCAAGAGACTGGTCCTGGACACTCTCCGCCCTCTGGTGAGGCCAGCGCAAGAGGCCCTTCAGTTTGCCTACCAGGCCAAGATTGGAGTGGACGATGCCATCATCTACCTGCTACACCAGGCCTGCAACCATCCTGACAAGCCAAGTGCATCCCTGAGGATTTACATTCTTCGATTTCTCCAGTGCCTTCAACACCATTCAGCCAGCCCGGGGGGTGCATGTCTGCTATGCAGGTGCATGCACCCCCTAGTTGCATGGATTTTGGACTGCCTGACTGATGGGCCACAGTATGTGCGACTACAGGGCTGTAAGTCTGACATGGTGTTGTGTAGCACGGGAGCTCCTCGGGGACCTGTTCTGTCACCATTCCTCTTCACCCTGTACACCTTTGACTTCCAGTACACC
>JBBPCY010000007.1:19399263-19404263 GCA_037974405.1 Brachyalestes nurse | reverse complement strand
ATGGGTAGTGGGTGGTGGGGGGGGGTTAACCTCTCAGAAAACCACCTCTGATCTAACAACCCCTTGTCTGGCTGTTGGTTTAGAGTGTTAATTAGCAGCGTGGCATCCGTCAGCATCCAGAACGAGAGCTGCAGCCGAAGTTGAAGCTGGAGCAGGAGCTGAAGTGGCTGGCAGCTGTTTAAGAAGGGGAGCGGCGCTGTCAGCTCACTGAGTGGGATATTCACCCAGCGCTCTAATGAGGTTTATTTACTTGTCAAATCCTGCAGTCTGAGCATGGCTCGGCCTGACACACAGCAACAAACAGCACAGACATAATAATAATAATACAGGGGAAGGAGCAGACAGGTAGGAGAAGAGGGGAGGAGGAGGAGAGAGATAGATGGATAGATAGAGGCAAGAGAGAGAGTGAGAGAGAGAGAGAGGGAAAGGGAGAGATGGGGAGTAGAGAAACAGAAAGAGAAAGATGGAGCAAAACAGAGAAGAGAGAGAGAGAGCAAAGAAGTAGAAAGAAAGATAGAGTCAAAATGAAAGAAAATGAAAAAGAAAGAGTGGAAAGAGTGAGAAACAGAGAGAGGGATAAAAAGGAAGGGACAGAAACAGAGAGTTGTGAGTTTTCAGGCTCGTCTTAGTTTAAAGCAGTTGTGGTTCATGTTGATTTGGTGGTGGAGGTGAGGAGCTGTAGGTGAGGTGACCTACCCATGCCCCGTCAAATCAACCCTCCCTCTAACGCTCCAGCCATCCCTACCTCCCAGACAGCACGACAGCACACATGGCCTCTCTCGATACATGAATAAATGAGAAGCTTTTGCCGCCTGGGGATTAAAAAATAAACCCACTAACATAAAGAGGCGTCTTATTAGTGATGGGGTGGTTCAGCAGCTAATGGGTGTTACTGAACGCCCATTTCAGCTGTGTGTGTGTATGTGTATGTGTGTGTGTTTAGGATGAGAGTTAACACACACACACACACACACACACACACACACACACGCACTGTGATTTTCCGACAGCTGTAAGCATTCTTAAGCTTGTGAGGACTTTCCCCCCTCCATCCAGGACAAAACACAAAAATGAAATTTTTGCAGCCATCAATTATTTAAATGATTCACTCGGTTCTGTATTTCCTGCCCAGGATGTTGTGTCAGATTGGCCGTGAGGGGCCTAGGCGTGAGAGAGCGCTGACGGAGATTCTTTCATTTCGACCCACCTATTACATCCATATTTAACCGCCCCACACCCCTCCCTGGCCTTTATCACCACAGCAGCACGGCTGAAAGGGGCGGTAAATGCGGAATGATGTAGCAGGACTGAATTTGCATGGTCAAATGTCAAAAAAATGAGGCCTTTCCCTGAGCCTTGTCAGGGGGAGTAGCATAAGTGGCACGCTGCAGTGCCGCTGTGCCATCATCGGTTAGCTCAAACTGTCATCAGTGACCATGGAGAGGAAATCACGGTCATTATCTCAGAAAAAAAGGAGAAAAAGACAGAATGAAGGGGATGTTATGTTCCCCCTCCTCTCCCTCTATCAAACTGACAATATTTCACCGTAAAGGGAAGACTCAAGGTGGAAACGTGATGACTTTTTGTCAATATGTGTGGGGGTATGTGTGTGTGTGTGTGTGTGTGTGTGTGCGTACAATAATTTCAATTCAGGACCATAACACCCCACACCCCACACAGTCCAGACACCCTTTGCACACGCACATACACACACACACTGTTTAACATCACAGAGGACAATATAACTAAGAATGCAAGCGCTGGAGGGAGATGGAGAGGAAAGGTACTTTGATACCTTTACTGAATGAATATGGAAGTTATGGAAAACAAAAACAACAAACATAAAACTGCAAATAATTTGAATATTTTAAAATATGCAGCATGTTGGTTATAGGTCGGGCAGGCTTTAGCTTTGACTTGTTTGTCCTTGAATAAAACAAGAAACAGAATAGTAAATACACATGCACACACACACAGACAGTCTAAAGAAATTAATTTAAAAAATGTTTTTCCACTGACAGTGGAAAATAGAGAGGAGTGTAGTATGATAGACAAGAATAGAATTTACTGGGGCCTGAATCCATTACGTCCAACAGGCATGAACAAATTGCTAATTTTCTGGCATTTACCAGGCAATTGTCAACATTATAATATTTAGAACCTTATATATTAAATTAAAACATCATGTTATGCACAATTGTAATGTTTTTTATAGTATGTACATGCAGATTAGCTCAAAAATATATATATACTTCACTTTTAAGTGTAACTCTCAAATTTCTTGATCCTGTTTAACTCCCCATCATCTCAGGGTGTGTCTGACTGCTCTCTTCGTTGTCCTGTCTGAATTATGTTTAATCAATTCCATTAAAAGAATTACTAAACAAGCTCAAATGAACATAAGCAGCTAGGTTTACAACAATTTCCAGAACAGAAACATTTGTGTGGTCATGCAGAGCGTATCTTTTTTTCCCCCTCTAGAGCGTGCTACAACTTCAGGTAAAAAATACTTGTTTTATGGATACTAGCATACATGCTAATAGTGTAAGTGTTAGCCACCTAGCTTACCTTAGTAAACCATTTAGGAAGTAATAGACAAACAGAAACACAGAAACGCATCAATATATAATTTAACATTACATTATGTAGAAGCTCATTTAAATGTGCTAGATTACTTTATCCTCACCTGGAAGAGTTTAGTGGTTTCTCAGTTCCACCAAAGACAGAAGAGGACTTCTTACAGAAGACATACACCACTCACGTACACAAACATTAACTTACTTCCTTTCTACCCACTAAAGGTGTTATTTCATTACTTACTTTTGTCACACTGAGACCCATGATGGGCCGCAGCGAATACTTTTATGTGCTTGCATTACTTTCAGTAGGGGTCAATTTAACTATTAAGTTAAGTTTACATGTAAATCCCATATTATCTGTCATTTCTGTGTCACGGTGAGTGTGTTAGCATGTCTACTTCATATGAAACAAAAAGGCATATTGAAAACAAACAATGAATATGAAATACTTACCCACATTTAAGAAACTCTTTTAACCAATTACACCATAATGCTGGTTGCCATGTATACAGTTTTCAACAGTGGGAGTCAGGTTGATGTCAGGGACAGGAGCACCTATAGGACTGTAAATGTTAATAATGAGATTTAATGAAAATGATCATTTATATTGCATAAATAAGATACTGAGATGAGAGTAAAATAAATGAGAATAATAAACTTTATCCATATGAATCTAGAATGCTTCACAGTATAGGTTAAAACACATTATAGTTATTAATTACTTAATTAAATGCACAACTACTCATCTATACTAATTGCATCTTTTAATAACAATATTTTAACCAAGAATTATTACATTTTTTAGATACCTACATTTTAAACATTCGTAATTAAAATGAATTCTTTTTTTGTGTGGTTCCGAGGAGATAATTGTGAATTGTGTTTAATTTGTGACTTGTGTTTAGCGTTAAGTCATAATAAATATGATATAAGAAGAAAAAAAAAACAGTTCAAAATGAATCTCCTGTCCATATGGCCTCACTGTATAAATATAAATCAGCACAAATTGGACATAGAGCTGGGACTAGGTGTTCATGCTTACATCATACAGTAAAGAAGCATGTAAACGAAGGCACATGAATAAAATCTTCCTCTCCACTCGTAGCCTTAACCAGAGGCTGGATCATCTGCTGCCATGCTGCTGTTCAAAGTGATACTGGGACACATCGTTTTGCACACTGTCCTGACAAGTTCAGGCACAAAAAAAACCTCTCAGCAAATTAGCCATGGCCTGCATTATTAAAATAACAGGCAATATTTCATTGGGCTTTGCAATACATATATATCCCTCTCTCTAATTGTCCACTTAAGCTGGCCCTCCCTCCCCTGCCTTCACGATCAGTCAATTTGTGCTATTGGCTTGCAGATTCTTCATATCCCATTAGGGAGAAGAGCCATGGCAGTCCAAAGAGCCCTCATTTATTTTAATAACCTGCCAAGGCAGACATGAAAATGTTAAAGTTAGAAGGCTGCAACGTGACAAGGAAGCAACTTGTCAGATGTGTGTCGGAGTCCGGTCCTGCCGTTTCCTCTCTCCAGCCGCACAGCTGTCAGGCAGAGGGAGAGAAATGATTGACTAATTGTCATATTACCAGTTTTGTGTTGCTATTAATATGGATGGTGTATGGATGATGTGCACCTGCGCTGGCTGCCGGTTCTCCCTGAATGCACAAGGCTAAGTGTGAGCAGTTGAGTTTTCGCAGGAGCAAAGTCTTTATTCTGTGTGCTATTGTGCTATTGCTCTCATTTTCAGTCTTCAAATCCACTGCATTTTAGGCTCAATTTGACATCCTTTATTGGAGACTGTGTACCGAGTGTAACTCATTATCTGCTAGTATATTGTCAAGTAATTTTTAAGTTAATTTTCAAGTTAATTTTCTTTATTATATGTACTAAACTGGCTTCAAGCTTTCATTTCTTTTCTAACAATAGATATTGTTATAAAGACTATTTCTTGTCACACCTGGGTCCAAAAATTGCATGTTTTATATAAACACATTCAGTTTTTCAGTTTGTGCTGAAAAAAGGTCAATTTTGGAGGAAACTTCAAAGACAAATTTAACAGGGTTGAAAAATAAGGACACTACTGTGGTCTAAGAGGGATATATTACACCCCTCTTTCCCAAAAATAATGCTTTAAAGGTCCCATGACATGCTGATTTGTTATGCTTTTATATAGGTCCTAGTGGTCCCCGAATACTGGTATCTGAAGTCTCATTCCGAAATTCAGCCTTGGTGCAGAATTACAGCCACTTAGAACCAGTCCCACAATGAGATTTCCCTGGATACGCCATTTCTGTGCCTGTAGCTTTAAAGGATAATGAGGAGAAGAGAGGCGGGGTGCAGAGGAGAGAGGCGGGGCAAAGTGGAGGGTGGGGGAGGGGCAAGGTGGAGGGTGGGGGAGGGGTGAGGAGGAGAGAG
>JBBPCY010000007.1:19377498-19399163 GCA_037974405.1 Brachyalestes nurse | reverse complement strand
GTGTGTGTGTGTAAGGACTCTTATTGGTGTAGTGTGGTGTGTGTGTAAGGACTCTTATTGGTGTAGTGTGTGTGTGTGTAAGGACTCCTGTTGGTGTGGTGTGTTTAAACACTCTGAACTCATCGCTTGCTCTTTATTGGTTATTTAATAAGGACTTGTTACTTTCCATGCATTTACATTTGTTTCTGGACCACAATCTTACTCTGTCTCTCTCTCTCTCAGGAATCTGTCAGGGACTTGTATTCCACAGTCCAGCTGAGAGTAAGGAGCAACTGGGGTCATCTGGATTAGAACTGCATGACAACCCTCTACTCCTAGAAGACTAACAACAGACAAATGAAGCTTTCCAAAAAAATTATTTATTGTTTACTGATTGTTTATTGGCTCTTACATTCATGAACTCATACGAGGGTATTTTAACGGTTGACAGTCGTGATATCTTTTCTTTTTACAGAAGTGTAGACCTTTTGAACTGGTGCTCCCTCACAAACACATAATCTAATAGAGTGTGTAGAGTCTGTATTTTTGTGTTGTGTTGTGGTATCGTTCTGAGGAATAATGCACTGTGATCTTCCATTATACTTACATGATATGCGGTTGCATTTGTAGATTGAATTTATTCTAAAAGTGTTGTAATTCACAGCTTTAACTATCTTTGTATCTGCTTCTGCTTATTTATTTCTTCTTCCACCAAAAAAATTACTCTTATCTCCATGCCTTCCTTACTTTCCTTGACAGGTGTTGTTTAGCTGTACTTAGCCTGCAGTAATTTGGTTGAATAGCGGATGTTGATTTAAAGGTCCCATGACATGCTGATTTTTTTATGCTTTTATTTAGGTCTGTATCTGAAGTCTATTTCCAAATTTCAGTCTTGTTGCAGAATTACAGCCACTTGGAGCCGGTCTCACAATGAGATTTCCCTGGACACGCCATTTACACGCTTTACAATTATTGCCATTTCTAGCCACTGCAGGACCATAATCAGGCTAGGGGAACTCGTATTAATGTTAAAAAATCTCACAAAGTGAAATTTTCATGTCATGGGACCTTTAAAAGTGTATAAACCTTGTGTTTTATTTTTTAAGTGAATTGTCTTATTAATACATATACAACAATCGTCCACAACATTAAAACCACCTGCTTACTCTGCCCTCCTGGAGTGTCTTCAGCAGAACACTGCTTAGAGTATCACACTGCTTTTGCTGGCTTGTCTTCTTCTCATAGTACAGTGGTTCCCAAACTTTCTCTGCAGGGCCCCCCTTCTCTAGATAGGAACATTAATGAGCCCCCCCCGCCCCCCAATGCAATAACAAATGGTGCAATTTCACCAGAGATAAAGAGCATACTGAAGTTATAAACAAGAATAAACAACTGTCTCCACAAAAATGGCTGGGGAAATTAACCAGTTCCTAGTCAGAAAAACACTTAAAAGAGGATCATCTCAAGTCTCACACTTGAATTTGCAGCTCTTGAAGAGTCAGCCTCTGCTGGATGCTTGGCTGGGTGCACAAACCTGTCCATATTTTTGCTAGCAGTGCTTGAGTGGAGCATAGGCTATCCCATTGGTGCGCCCCTCTGCAATACATGTGCGCCGCCCCTAGGGGGCACGTCCCCCAGTTTGGGAACCACTGCCATAGTACATCCCGGTACCGTCTTTATCCCAGGTAAACAAAACAAGTTCACACTCACCCGGTCATCCACATAATGTAAAAGAAAACATGATTTCTCTGACCAGAAACAGGGATCAGCATGGGCACTCTGACCAGTCTGCTGCTAGGCACCCCTTCTGTCATTACCTTTTTCCAGCAATTTCTGCTATGTTAGCTCCTCCGTAGGATCAGACTTGACAGACTAATCCTTCTGAGCATAAGTGAGCCTCGGGCGACCCTGATCCTGTCACCAGTTTGCAGGTTGTTCTTCCTTGAACCACTTTTGGTAGGTACTAACCACTGCATACCCCAAAAGAAGACCCCATAAATGTGTTGTTTTAGAGATGCTCTGCGCCAGTCACCTAGCCATCACAGTTTGGCTCTTGTCAAAGTTGCTCACATCATTAGACTTGCCTGTTTTTCTTGCTTCTAACACGTTAAGTTCAACTGACTGTTCACTTACTGCCTAATATATCCCACCTCACAGGTGCTGCTGTAATGTGTAATCAAGTTTATTCACTTCAGCTATCAGTGGTGTTAATGGTATGGTTAATTGGTGTATATGTGTATGTATTTTGCTAGGCACTAGAAAGTAGAGAGCTGGGGAGAATGTCAACACAGCAGATGTCTTTATAAATGAAATCAAAGCACTGCTTGACTACAAGCCCGTCTTTTGACTGAACTTGACCCTGAGCTGTGGGACAACCTGTCAAAAACAAAACATCTAAATAACGTCAGGAGGGCACTCCACCACTTCACTGCCATCAAGGACTTAACAGAACAATGCTGCATTATGGGTAACTGAGCAAACAAGACGTAATCCGGCTTCAGATCTGAGTAAACAGCCTCTGGCTCTGATTCACATGTTAAAAAACTCCAGTCTCTGCCGGTTGGGCTGCTCTCTTAACTGTTATCTGTCAGGCCGCTAATACCATGTAAATGAGCTACTTCGCAGATTCCAGTGGCATCTCTGCCTAATCCTCTGCCATTCTTTTAATCAGCGGACAAGCTGGAGCCAATATCTATTTTCATCTGGCCTGATAGGATCTCCTAAGGATTTAAAGAGGGCTTCCACCGCTCTTGAGTGCGGGGCCGGGACTTTTGCAGCTGTGATCTCGGGGCTTTGGGGAGTTCTCATTAGGTGCCAAGGCCCCGATCGAAGAAGCTAGTTCTGGCTAGTGGATTTTTAATCCTCCGGTGGCCCATGTCGGGAGCTGGAGTTATTTAGGGCCTTTGATTAGCCACACCGCCACACTTTGATTAAGAGAACTTCAGAGGATAGAGCCGCTGCTGTGATGTGAGTGTATGTGTGTTGGGGGTAGGGGGTGTTTGACGTGAGTGTACCCATCTCAGAGTGTGGAGAGTGTGGGGGCTTTGTCTGTAAGCTGCTCTCTCTCCCACCACTGACCTTGCTCTGCGCTGAAAGTCACCGTGTACAGAGAGACTTTTGATGCTGGTGAAGAATCGATTTTTTCGTAGGTGGAGGAGTGCCACTAAGCGAGGTCATACACAGAGCTCGCAAGCAAGGCCTAGATCCTCACATGTTGAGAATGCGTGTGTGGGAAGAGGGGATGGCTGGTGCTTAGGTTCTGCTTTTGATTATCATTATGAAGGGACCAAACACACACATTTTAAATTAAAAGTAATTAACACTTTGCCAAGTGGTATAATTTTGATAAACACTAACTGACTTGCTGGGGGACAATATTGAAAACTTGACCTTTCAGCTGATTAAATGGCTAGTTTGTCGATTTTACCAATCAATGTCCTATCTATCAATCTATGAGTTGATTATTATAGGTCATATCTATATACCTCCAACTGTAGTTCTGCACAATATATAGTCAATTAATTCCTATTGCAGTATTGGTCTCAGCAATACTGATATCATAAAAAGTTGCTTATATAAGCCATTAAATCACAGTGACATTGGTTGTTTTGATGAATCGAGGGCTTCATGCAATCCAATAAATCTCTAAATATCGTAATCTTTAACCATTAAAGGTGTTGGCAAATCAGTGCATGGGTGGGCGGGCTAAACTGATGTAGCCAGAATAAGGAGACATATTTAAATGTGTTGGTTTTGTGACATCACAAACACTGTGATTGGAAAATATTCTGTTTTTATGCTTATATTCTATATATGATCTGTATGGATGGGGGGAAGTAAATGTATCATTTGAAACAATAATTACAAATCTCAAGCCTTTTTAATTCCAGAAAAGTGATAATCTTTACTCTATGTAAGAGTAAAATTACAATACTGATACTTTGTCTATATTGTGCAGCTGTTATCAACTGTTAAGACAGATAGATTCTCCTCCATTATAATGTTTGCATTTTTCTGTTTTACTGATATTCCTATTCTCAGTTAATTAATTTTTACATTCCTGCCTTACAAATAAAACTCAGCTGAGCTAAAATTGAACTGATCTACATTATTAGTTACAGAGTTACAGAGACACAAAGACACCACTTCTTACCATCTATAACAGTTTCACCATCACTTTTATATAAACAGAGAGCAATGGATTTCTCTACATACTGAGTTTATCTTAGAAACAATTATACAGATATGGGTTAAATGGGTTATTTTATTTTATATTAAGGTTTTAAGGGGTTCAATAGTTATTTTGTTACATCAGTGTATCAGAGCAGGGGAAACTATAAAATGTGCTGGGCATGTCAAGACTGGTACAGACAGATATAGTTACAATCCCTAGCTACTTTATTAGAAACCTCTACAATGTGCTCAGACACACTGGCCACTTTATGGCCAACCTTATAGGTCAACTATATTACATTTGTAGGACCACTGTTGACCAGATGTTATTTGGGCAGTGGAAAAATCTCTGCACAACTGTTTGGTGACGATACAAGTGTGGTGTTGTTGGGGTTTTTACACACATGATGTCTCAGTGTCACTGCTAGTATAAGAGTGGTCCACCAACCAAAAACTGATCATTGATTAAAAAGAGTACTAACATAAATTGTACATCAAAAGATTACCTACAGTTTCTAATTATGTGTTTCTTATAAAATGGACAATGAGGGCAATCATGTGATGCAATCATCTGTATGAAACTACTTAAGGCAAGAACGCCTGTTTTGAAGATTTTTAAATAAACATAGTTAAATATGATTATGGAGCTGACGAGGAGCCTGATCCATCTGGACAGCTGAACTGAAGCTGAGGAACACTAAGCCTGATCGATTCTGTATTTTATTTCCAGTCCTCTATCCCCCGGACGCTACAGAGCAGCGCTGGATAGCCGTGAGTACGTGGAGCATGCGGAGGATAATGTGGCTCCGAGAACCCTCAGGGACAGCAGGAAAACCACAGAAATGTGTGTATGTTTAAACTGTGTGTGAAATTAGTATGACTTTCGATGGGGCTGCGGGGATGCATTACCTCATGAAAACCTTATGAAGGCTAATGACACATAATGAAGGCCCCAGAGGATTGGGCCGGATCTTAGCCAAGCTTGGGAAACTCTCGTGTGGATTGGGAAGATATCCATAATGAAAATCTGCTCTCACACTTCGACGGTTTCTGAGGGGACCTTAGAGACACGCTGTAGGAAAATATCAGCATGGTGATTAAGCTCGAGTCCTCTATGGAGTAGATACTCCTGGTGGAGCTGCATGACGCTAGAGAGCACTTCTCTGTAGAAAGATTAGCCATGGCTAAATTCAACAACTGCACTTCACCTGTGAACTACAGGGACAGACATTAGAATTAAAGATAATATGAGAACATGGCTAAAAACATTCAATTGAAGCCTGAATCTCGTCTTGTATGTCTGTCTTTCTGTGGATAACAGAATGTAATACAGTGCTAATTTAACTTTGAGATTACTTATCAACCTTTTGTGCTTTGTGTCAAATGTGTAATGATTTAGGCTTGCAGTTTGTGCTACACTAATTATTTGTTGTACTCTTCTATTACAAGTTAGCAACGGCTAGTACAGCTTCAGTGCAACCTAAAAGACAGCAAAATCTGGATGCTAAATATTTCATATTTTATCAATCTTAGATCACTTAGATCAATATCAGGCTAAGACTTCACATGTTTTTTATCTATATATTGTTATTATTGAATGTATTTTAAGTCAAGCAAAGTCAGAGACAGACACACTTTATAAACACATAATGAAGCTTTAGCTTAGAACATTGTATAAAACTAGCAGGCACCTCTGACAGCGTTCTGACAGTGAGAAAATTAGATTTCTGTTTAGAAGGAAAAAATAAAGTACTTTAGACACTCCAGCTTGGCAGAGGAACAGGCTGTTTGGAAAATCCGTGATGCTCCCAAATGAATAAGCAACTCTGACAGCTGGTTTACTAACAGCTGGAGAGTTGGTAATGGTGCTGATAAAAGAAGATTGTGTGTTCCGTGCTATATTCTGGCTGAGAGTTGGTCAAGTGACTTAAAACAGTTGCTGTTCACTATTAGTAACAGCTGGTGTACTGTTAGTGACTGCAGGCCATCTGTTGATGCAAAATTTGTGTAAGCCAAGCCTCCAGCACTTCACCCATGGTGAGCTTCCCCTGAGCTTCTCATGGCTGGATATTTTTGGGTGATGGACCACCCTCAGTGACATGTGTAAAAGCTCAGCAACACCATTACGCCTGAAACACTGTCAACCTAGCAGTGACACATATTCCGTAGAACTACCATGTCAGTGTATTGAGGGCAGTGTTGTAGGTTTTATTTCAGGTTTTTTTTGGCATGGGGTGAGGGGCACCCTGCACAAACTGCCTGAACCATCCCTCGTGTTTTATATTGATTATTACAGTACACTAAGAATCTCCTGTTAAAGAGTTATTCAACATGCAAAACCTTCTTATGGTCAGTACTTCAGATTACTACAATGAAGTTGAAACAAACATGCTGAACCATCAACATTACCTCACTAGAACCATTCACTCTTATAATGCATCATAACAGTGCTGTAACTTTTATAAAATGTCAGCTATAGAAATGATGATGCTCTTGTATGCAGTTCAGTTGAAAACTAGCTATAGCAATACAATGAGCTGATGAGTTGATGAGTTGCTTAACCAAAAACAGTGATGTCGATAGCTGATTTTAAAACACTTTCTTACACTCACACTTTGCCTTTGATGCCAAAACAGTTCCTATATCAGACTTTTCTTTCCTCACTGCACAGATTTCCGATTAAGCACAGATCAGTACAATTTTAGACACGGGGTAAAGAGAATGGTCGAATGCCTTTAGAGTGTGATGCAGCTGATCAGCAATACTAACAAGGTACTGGACAAAGGAGCTCAAAACAGGATGCACAGCTCCAAAACTGGACATGCTTAGGCCTTATATGGTACATGACTAGAAGCTTTTTCAAAGTTTAACAAAGTAAATAAAACTGCTTGAGCTAAACTACCTGGCTGTCTGGCTGCCTTTCACTAACAAACTAGGTTATGGCATCAGTTAGCAGTCCACTGTGTTTACCTCACTTTTTAACATCCTTGACAGTTTTGAACATTAGAAAAGCAATGCTGGCTCAGTCAGCTACAGTAAAGGAGTGTGATCGATGCTAACTGCACTGGTGTGCACAGGGATGCTAACTGCACTGTCTTGTGTGCATAGGGATGTAAAGACATAAAGACATGAGGAAAAACATAGCAACGGTCCTTTTTGTTTACGCCATAGTTGTTTTCTTTCTATTTTTAAATAATATGTATTTTGGTCAAATGTAAAATCCAGAGCCAGTCGAAAATTGTGAAGAAATTGCTTGGGGGGAATTTATCTCCCTCAAACACACTGAAGGGAACACATCACACCCACCCCCCTTGAATCTATGCCTATGATTGAGAGCATATCAGGCACAATGGTGTTGATTTTTTTTACACATGTCAGTGTCATCTCTAGGTGTAATACTGTTAACAAAGTCAAATCTGCTCTACAGCAGTCCTGTGCCAAGAAACTGAATGGGGTAGAGAGTTACTGAGAATGACAACAGATGGGCTACAATCTGTAACTGTACCCCTACTGTAACTGTAATGAGATGCATGTATCGTTTTTTTTTCATGTATGCATGCATTACTATGTATGAGTGTACTGGTTGTGATGCATATTTCGAACCAAAATGTGCAACTTTTACAACTGGTTTGGTCTCCAAACTGAGACGCTCCTGATTAAAAGTGCATGAAATTGACAAGCACACATTTCCCATGAAAACCAGTTTCTGAGTGTACAAGCAACTTTCAGGAACGTTCTTTCCTGTCAACATCAACTACACTGGTACCTTTAAACCCAGTTGAAAGCCAGATGTCAGGCGCAATTAACAGCTTTTGCGGACGCGACCTGATCGATAGTGACAACTGGGAGTAAAGCAGTAAACAAGAAAATGGAGCAGGCCTTTTCAAAAGCTGTTCATGCAAAATACTGCTTTTCTGTTGTCACATCTGAACCCCCTTATGCTTTTTTAAACATGCAGGAGAACTTTTCCTCTGGCGTACCATGGCTTTGATAGGGAAAGGGTACAAAATAATATCTTCCCTTTGAAAAAACAATTTTCAGGGGAGTGGGATTGGTATAAATAGCTCCTGTTTATGCGTGCCATGGGCCACTTGCAGGCTGATGTGAAACTTGTGATAGGCTTTTTAAACAGCGATGCAAAATTGATGACTACAGGGTGGAAACTGTCGTCGAGCGTTTGGAGATCTGACTGCATGAGGACATCAAGGCCTGGGCATGGCAACCAGGGACTTTCTCTTCTTTTCCTTCCCTATCTCTTCTCCTCCTTCTCTCCCACTTTCGTTCTCTTCCTTCTAGAGCTTTAATTGGGCCTGAAATGTTGGTCTTAACATGAATAGAGGTTGAAAACATTCTGCTCAAGTCCAAACTATCCCGACCCACAACATCAAGTTTACAGTCTGGACCCAAGCTGAGCGACCAGAGGCCAGATAAAATTCTACAATCTTAATAACAGACCTGCTACCTTAGTGACTATGTTACTCGAACTACTAACAACAAAAACAATCAAAATCATTGATTAACAAAATCAAATTTAAATTTCACTTTAAAGATTTGTTCATCAAACAACCCCTTCAAACAACATGCGGGACAATGGTGTCCTCACAGCCTGAAACACCTGTGATTCCAGCATGCCAAATTTTAAATGAGTTTAAAATATATAGTATAGCAAAATAGGAAGAAAAACTAAAACAAAATTGTTCAGAGACAAGGACAATGAGAACCCTTGAATGAAATCTGAAACCAAGCCTGACAAGTATTTGAAAAATGATGTCTGAATCTGACCAAACCCGACGTGAAACATTTCAAGCAACCCCTTCCTGTCTAGCCAGCTTTACAGCTCTAATGGAGGAAAGCTTTAAAAAGGCCTGAATTAGAAGGTCAACTGTGTCTCAGACAAGAAGCTTGGTGCTTATCTCTCTTTCTCCACACTGTCCTCTCTCTCTCTCTCTCTCCCTCTCAGGCCTCCTCTATCTCAATGGTTATTGGAGAAGAAGCAGCAGATAAAACTGTCTAATGAACATGCAGGAACTTGGGTAAGTTAAGCATCGAAACATCGAAGGCGGCTTGAACTTTGACTCGGCAGCATTAGTGGCTGGGGCCTTATCAGCCTGTGAGACTGCTGAGATTAGACACTTCCTAATGAAGTGGAGGGATAGGAAAGGTCTTAGTGGTGGCAAAGTGGATTGCTTCCAACATTTTTCACTTGTTATCACCACAATCCAGATTGTTGTTGAGAGGGCAGGGCTTTGCTCAGTTTCACGTCGCTAAAATCCAGAGGGCCGATCAGAGTGAAAGTCTGCGCCCTGCAAATGACTTCAACCCACCTGACATGCTGCTTTGCTCAAGTCTAACATGCCCAGGTTCAAACTATGCTTCTTGTTGGACTTTCTCTGTATGAGACTATTTAAATTTTCATGTTTTATGACTTTTTTTGAAGGATGGGTGGTGTTTTGAGAGATAAAATTAGATAACGTATGATCTGATAAAGGCTTCATAAAAAAGGCATTGTTTTTGGTTAAATCTGTGCATCAAAAAGATTCTGAAATCTCCTCATGCTTCCACAGGGCTTAAAATAGACTGAATTTAGTCCGAATTATGGCTACAAAATAGTCTGAATTTGTGCAGAATACGATAAGCTCAGTCACATCATGTTCATTGAGTTACCTTGTGAATTATGAATCAATGCAGTTTTTAGCACTGAATGGAGAATACAGTAAATATGGAATTAATACATAATTTGCATTTATTTGCTGTATAGAAAAAAAATAACTTAAAGTGTGTTGTAACCCATGCCACATATGTTTTTTTTTTTCCAGGAATAGATAAAATTAAGCAAATAAACAATAATCATGCATTAAAATGTGCAGAAGTGTGTTCTAAAGACAATGTGTACTTATTTGAGATATTTTTGCAAAAAGAAAATCAACAACATCATTTGACCAGGGGTGTCCAAACATACAACTGCACCTTTCAGCATGATAGCTAGTATTCTGGTTATAGTAGCATTGGTTAGCTGTGTGAAACCTGAAATAATGGAAACTGATTGAAGAGAACACATCATTACCCTCATTGTTATTAAAACTGCGATATTGTCTTACATTTGTAGAATATTAGAGTTTTTATACAATACATTACTGGCATTAATTAAATCACCAACATTTCTGAAAACCTAAAAACAATATTTATAATAGAAAAGGTTCCATTATCATTTAAAATGAAAAAGTCAGACCTTTTTTTCCAACGCTTACAGATCAGTGTGTTCCTTCTCGTTTTGTTTGATTTGAGTGTATCAGTTTAGTACAAATGTGATCCAAGATATTAAGACACGGTCTTAAGCTGTGTGGCAATTATTAGCTTTAAAGAAGCAATGGTTTCTTATTAAGCTGAAATCGCCCTCTAACTATGTACTAATGCGCTCCTACATACAAATAACCCTGATAATCCCTCTATAATGGAGAGGAGTCTTCTTTGATTATTCGTCCTGTTTGTCTCAAGAGCCCGATGGCTCTGACAGGGCCTAAGTAGTTGTCATCTCCCACTATGTTGGACATGCATGTGCCTCTCCCCGAGCATGAGGCCAAAATCTTTGCACAGGTTAATAATTAATTGTGGAGTGATAAATTGCTCTGAAGCAAGAGAAATGGCAAGATAATATATAATAAATATGAAAAAGCACATTATAATTCATAAGGATCTGTCGGATTACTGTAGAGACCCTTCCATTATGTGCATTATTCATGGTGTGATATGCCGTTTTCTGCCCGGCTCGTTTTGCCACACAGGCATTGTAGAAACGTACATGATAGGAATTATCTTCATCATGGTAAAGGCGGATATTGATATTTTTAATCAAAACCTCATAACATAAGTAAAGAATATGTGGGATTTAATTAATAAAATTCATTCTGATGGACTTTTAAAAACTGCTATCTTCAATAATTGTATTGTGCTTTCAGTGGCTGCAGCATTGTGCCTTTTATTGTGATTGTGATCATCTTCACAAATGATTGGTTTCTCACATTACTTCCGATGATCCATTCACTCAAGGATTCATTCAGGACAAACACACTCCATCCACTTTATTACAACCCCTTTCCTTACCCGTTCTGTAACCCTTTATCAGTACCCTCACAGAGTACCATCGCTGTGATGAGAATGGTTCACTATCCAAATAATAATTGATCCAACAGCGACCCTTTGGGAACTCACTAATGAGTGAGGTAGAGAGTGACCGCCAAATTATACATAACAATCTGTAAGTGTCTGTAATGTACAGACTGTATGAGGTAAGCTGACATCATAAAGTAGCCACAGAGTGAAAGTACAGGTGTTTCTGATAAAGTGTCCAGTGGGTGTAATTATGATGTTAAGCGACATTGTTTTGATTGAGAATGATGGATGTGGTGATCAGTTCAATGTCCTGTATATTTCCCTCAGTATTATATAGGCTGGGCTCAGGAGAGCCAGCCGAGTGGAGTTTTCTAGCCTTGGTAACGAGACTCTCTGGCTCTTCATTAGGTTTTTATGAGGCCTGCTCTCCAGCAGATGCTTGCTAGTGAGCCGTGCCTGCTCGATCACGCCTCTCCAGAGACTCAGAGTGCCATTCCTCCGAGAACATTCGAGATGCAGCCGTTTCGCCACCCCCTGAGACGGGAAACTTAAGCGCTGTCTCAGTTTCAGCGCTCAACCTAAAAAGGCCGGAGGGAATCTCAGCTCATATTGATGTTTGCTGAGCAGTTAGAGATAGTAATATTTTATTTTGCTCTCTCTCTCATGCTGTCCCACCCTCTCCCTCCAGCTCTCTCACTATATACCATTCAAATGGAGTCAGTGTTCTGAATGAAATTTGACTGCAAAAAAAGTATACAATGCTTTTTATAAAATATGCAAGTTTTCTGTAAAATCACAGGCCTTCATTATTTTAACAGGAAACCTGAACAAAAAAAGTTTTTAAAACAATATTCAGAATGCCTTGTATGTCATAAATGGTGATTAAATAAATTAAGCACACAATAATTAGAATAAATGAATAATTCCACTAAATTATTATATGATTTAATAACCCTAATCTCAAATAGGTTATTATGAAATGCTGAATAAACCCATACCTATATTAAAATATTTAAATAAACATTGTATACAATAAATGTTAATATGACAAGGATGACACACTTGAGAAGGCTGATTCTGTGGAAAAATAAGTTACGTTTATACAAGCTATTAAACTGGTGCAGCACCTTTTATGATGAAGTAAAACCGACATAAGATATGAAAATTCATTATTTCTACAAACTGAGAAAAAAAGAAAACATATCATAGAAATGTCTTGATATTTGGGTTGCTGGTTACTGAATGTGCCTTTTTTAAATGTACAGAGAATAAAGTGCACATCATAAATGTACTGTAGTCTTTTTCTTCAGAGATGTTAATGCTCACAGAGTCTGGCTGAAACGTGCTGTCCCAGCTGAGGGAATAGTGTGCAGGGTACAGGCCGTCCACTCACATTTCTCTCCGTCATGCCATAGTTGCTGTATTGTAGTCTGTCTAACGTAAACTCCCTGCCTGCATGCCACAGCCCTGCTGCCCGCCACAATTACACTTAATTACTATTCAAATCCCCATTGTGGGAGCAGAAAGCACTGTAGGCAACACTATCACAGCTGAGTGTGCGTATGTGCATGTGGCTTCAGAAATCTAATCAGTAATGGCATGGTGGTAGGCCCTCAGTCTTCAATTTGTCTGCATGCAGTGGTCCGCTTCCCCTCTGTCTGATTCTAACCTCACTGGAAGAAAGATGTTACATAAAAACAAACACAAATTCCCCCTCACCACATATGTAGATGATCAGCCAAGATGCATTTTGCACTGGAGTTACAATGCTAAGAGCTAACAAATAACGGAAGCTTACACCCTGGCAGCATTGCACAAACTGTGCACCTTAATCATCACATACTTGCTTCGCAATACACAGAGCTGTTACATACTCTCACGTAGACTTGCCTACGTGCTTTCTGTCAAGTGTGTGAAAAACTCTTATATGCTTCTACTGTTCTTAACTGTACATGTACATTTTCTTAACTCTACATTTTTCATAAATGAGAGTGCCATACAGCATCAAAAGGTAAAGTTGACACAGTTTGAAGCGTGTGTGTTACTTTTTTCGGAACTATGTCCTACGACCCTTTCAGCTAGTACAATTTACAATTCCAGCGACATTGTTTATAATTTCTTAATACTGACCCACCTTTTCAAAACACTCTTCACAGTTTGCAGTATGAATGCACAGTTTGGTCACACAATGCATCTAACCTCCAAAATGCACTAAAACTGGCAAAACAGTTCACCTGTGTTTCAAAATTGCTTCAAAAGATCAAAACATGATCACATTCTCTGCAGAACAACTTTATCGCAAAAAAAACCCCAATATACCCAAAAATCAGTAACAACAGACATTACAAATAATACTGTATTAATCATGAATGGGTCTCAAAACAAAACAAAAAGTTTCACTAATAATTTCATATTGCATAGTATAGAGTAAGATACAGTATAGCATCCCATTTACACACACACGTAAGTTCAGTGCTTGTAAGGATTTTGGTATAAGTATGTATATAAGTATGAGTAAGACAAGTCTGTTCTTCCTCTGGGTTTGGTCAAGTTTTCATCCACGTTCCATCTAATGTCTTCTTTAGTGATGCATCTGGGAAGTATCTTCTAGAGTGCTTTATCTGACTTTGGCAGTGTTTAGCAGGAATATCTTGGTACTCTGCATTCATAGCACCAGGTAGGGATATTTGATAATGTGGATGATGATCGTAAACCTTCCATCTTTGGACAGAGAAGAATTCCTCTGTAGAGCAAAGGAGAATATGGAGCAGGAACAATGAAGACTTGGGTGTCCTGCAGGCCACTCTGTGATTGCAATGGAGTGGTAGAATACCACAGTATCCCACACCACAACAACAGTGGAGCAGTTACATCTACACTCACCCTCTCTCACATTCTAGTACCAGTGTCAGGTACGGTTCATCTAGGCACTTTGTGTTATGTGGGCGAATTGCTGGTTTATTGCACACATCAGTAGAACAATATACTCGCCTCTGTCTGCCCTGGAACTGGCAACAATCCACAGTTCCGCCCTCATGAAGCACCGCTGTGCTCATTGTGTAAAGAGTCCTGAAAAAGTGGTTTCAGTATTGGGAAATGTGATTTAACAATTGTAAGAAACTGTAAGGGAGTGGTTCTCACTCCTGTGTGTGTGTATGCGTGTGTGTGTGTGTGTGTGTTTGAGTGTGTGTGTTTGTTATGTGTCTTAATTAAGGCTGGTTGATGTGTAATGAGTATACTTGGCCATATGGGGGCAGTACTGTTATGCTTTAAAGAGGAAATTGCATAAAGGTGTGTGTGTGTGTGTGTGTGTGTGTGTGTGTGTGTGTGTGTATGCAGAGGATAGAGTGCTCACATTACAGGGTGGGCCATTGTGGATTTTGATGGATTGCAAATGATTGTCTCTGAAAACAATAGCTCCTGGAAGGCCCTGTGTGTGTTCGGTGTGGCCACTGCTGTGCCCTCCAGCATTTTCTACTCAAACACACACACACACACACACACACACACAGCGCACCAGTATGACCAAAGATAAGCATCAGTCACCAAGGCCTTTAGAATGACACTAGGTCTGTACAGTCTAATTCATCCTGTACACATGCAACTAGCTAAGAGAAAGAAAAGAAGTGTTATTCTCAGTAATGTTATGTATGTTTTTGCTGTTGTGCATCATGCACAAATACAGAAGCACACCTAAAACCAAAAACACAACAAAACACTCCTCACCCCAAAAAAGGCTTAGTCACAAATTATCTGTTCTGCTGGTAAGGCAGCAATATACCAGAGATTCAGAAATGAAGCACGGCTTGAATGAATCAGAGGTAAAATAAGGTTTTCTAAAACATGTTTTAATTACAATAAAAAGCTTTATATCTGTTTTACATGAAAATGTTACCTGGATCATATTACATGTGCTGAATTTAAATGAATCGGTTGTAGCCACTATGTGTGTGCTGGGCCCAAGTGACTACAGGACATGTACATAATAGATAAACTTTTAAAAGATACACAGATAAATGATTAGAGAGATATTCAGACAGGTTGATAGATACACTTACCTGCTGATCCTCGTCTCGTCTGTAACTAAATTCAAATGAATATCCGTTAAATGCAACTGAACATTAGGTTCAGTTGAGCCAAAACCTAATCTAAGGCCTAAAGCTAAACTTAATGCTGTTGATAATAATTTAGATTCACCACATTGTTTATTTAACAATTAAAGTATCTCCAGACAAATGATAGAAGACTATCAAAATGAAATGTGACTAATAAAAAGACAGACAGACAAATGGGCAGGCAGACACAAAAAATCTGACTGACAAAATGATAGTATACTGTCATTAATTGACTATGGTCATACAAAAGTTTGTAACTGTGGAAAGAAAGAAAAGAAAGAAAGAAAGAAAGAAAGAAAGAACAAATGAATAATTGAAACATCCAGGCATGTTCTGTCTGGTTCATGACAAAGAGCGTGAACTCAGGTTTGAGACTGCCTATTTTCTCCCTGCTGTTGCTGCTGGCCGGAAGGCCTTTCAGAGGCCCGTTGTCTTTTAGTATAGCCTGAGTGTGTGTGTGTGTGTGTGTGTGTGTGTGAAAAAGAGAGAGAGAGAGAGAGAGAGAGAGAGAGCTGCTGTGTAAAGCATTGCACCATCTCCCCTGATGTACTGATCGCACAGTAACTGGATCAGTGCTGTCATTACCGTTATTGATGTACACACTGACACAGGAGGATATACACCATAATTACGCTGCCGGGAAGTCCCCTAGATCGCAAGTGTATGTGTGTGTGTGTGTGAGAGAGAGAGTGTGTGTGTGGCAGATTAAGGGGTTAGCTGACAGACACACACTCAGAAGGGCCTGTGTCCCACACGTGTAGAGCAAAGTCCAAAGTGAGGGTGTGTTATGGTTGAACGAGCAGTGTGTGTGTGTGTATGTGCATATGTCCATGTGTGTGTGTGTGTGTGTGCGTGTGTGTGTTTGTGAGAGAGAGCAGAGAGGATTAGCAGATCTCAACATCAATCACAGTCTGTGACAGAGGCAGCGTTTGTGTATATATGCATACTGTTGGGCATTCCGTCACATCTCAAACACACACCAAACATCTTAAAGAGGATTTTCTCTGACTGCATGTCTTGATAGGTTTTGTCTAAATTGCTTCACATCTGTGATTGCTATGTAAAAGTTTATGCATGCACAAATGTGTAGTTTGTGACGTTCTTTTAAGAGAGTGAACTAATACCATCCACAAATGTACTGTGC
Source organism: Brachyalestes nurse (assembly GCA_037974405.1). Classification (NCBI taxonomy): domain Eukaryota; kingdom Metazoa; phylum Chordata; class Actinopteri; order Characiformes; family Alestidae; genus Brachyalestes; species Brachyalestes nurse. The sequence continues at coordinate 19,382,642 of JBBPCY010000007.1, read as the reverse complement.
TGACTGTATGCAGATTTCTCTGTTATAAATATACCCTCAAGTGCCTTAACACACACATACTCCAGCAGCTCTAATGTGACTTTCTAGAGCCTGTTCCCACTGAGGTCCTGTATAACAGTATTACACTCTGCCTCCATGCTGCGCTACTGTACATCTTCCTGAAAAACTACCCCTTCACTCAGTGTGTGGCAAAGGCGACTCCAAACACCATTCAATTTCACTGTGTGCCGCAGCCCACAACCCAGTATTTTACCATTACTGAGTGAAATTAAACCGAGAATGAGACACAAAAAAGCCATGGCAGATGACATATGGCTATAACTTATACTGAGAAAGGAAGCCTCTAAGATAAACAGACAAATGTCAATGCTAACGCAATGTCACTGGACATTTCAACATTCATGAAGAAGAATGCAAAGCGCCAATTTTGTAACCGTAGCTTACAGATATCTGTGCTGTCTAGCATCACACTGAACGATGAGGGAAGAGGGAGGGCCATCTTACCTACCCAAAACAAATCGTGCTCCCTTGGACCTCTTGCCATGGATGACTGGCATCAGCAGGGATCAAACTCATGAGATTCTGACTACAGGGCCAACGCTCAGGCAGTTTTTCTGTTTGGGAAATCCCAGTGGACCTAACAAGTAATGATTTCTGCAAAGTCCATACACACATAAGTTATCTCTGGACTTGTTTATGTTGTGTCTCACACATACTGTAATCAGTAAAAAATGCATCACATAGATCAAAACAGCAGCCATTCAGAAGCCTGAGTTCTCATTTACTTCTGCCCATTGTTACTAACTAAACCACAGAAGGCAGCTTCAGATACTAAACATGTCTTAGCTTGGCTGAACACCATGTCTTATTTCTGAGTCTTATAACTCACTCCAAGAAGCCTCCAGGCTCCTTGAAGACTTATTTAGGAGATACCAAAGACAACCACTTTAGACCATCCGCAAAAATAAGTTTGTTAATGAGATGTGTAAGCGTGGACACGTTTCAAGAACTTTGTTGGAAAAAAGTGAAAAGCAGAATGGCAGTGTGACTGCAGGAGCACTCTGCCTTGTCTGCCTCCAACCCCAGCTGACCTCCACTGCTGGATGTGGCAGATAGGCACTGACCTCTTGACCACGTGGCCTCACCTGGGAGGACAGGAGCCGTGTTAGGCCGCGGGTCCTGATACATGAGGAGGGTGCTGAAGAAAAGGTGAAACGCTCAGTAAAGTTCGGGTTTGACCTTGAGTTCAAGGATGTGCTGTGTGAAAATCAACCCTGTGTAGACTTGCCTGATTTATGCACAGAAAAATGCTTAACAAGAACAGCAGAAGAAAAAAAACACATCTAAGGATATTTCTAAGATGCAAATGCATCACTACATATATTCCGACCACATTATTTAAATGGTTCTATGGAAAATCACTGTTTTGACACTTAGTTTGTGTAGTTGTTATTTTCCATCATCCTCCAGAGTAAACTGGGTTTAATGTTTTATAACTCTGACCTCTGTGAAGAGCTGGCGGTGTTAAAGATTGGTCAGCAGGTTAAATTCTAGTTTTCTGTATGAGCTGCACACATTATAACATCCAAAATATTTCAGGAAATGCTGAAATGTTAAATCTTCACTCAGGAATGGCTGAAACAGAGTTACTTTTCGCACAGAGAGTGTCAGTGCATGCAAGTCCTTCAGAAAAAGACCAAAAAGAAACAGAAATTCCTGATTATTCCTCTTAATCATTTCTGTTATTATAAGTATTATCGTACTACACAGAGTTAATCTTTGTCCAGTACATATAACAAACAAACACATAAAAATGACTCCCTTCTAAAAAAAACAGTATTTGATTACAAAGCACAAATGTATAAGCTAAGTGAATACGCTAAGTGTTATGGTCATTACTTAATGTATTAAGTGTTTATGTGCATTTTCGTGAACTCCTTGGAAGCAAGGATATGGATGGAAGATGAATTAATTCAGGACAATCAAAGGAACTGAAATGACAGGAGCTGCAGCTTGCTCAAGATCATCGTCCAGAGTGCTTCATACATACACCATCAAATCCACACACACTAACCTGCTGGACAGTTCAAGACAGGCTCAATTATATGACTGAAACTAACTAGAAGGAGCCATGAATACTGTTAGCCTTCAGATCAAAGGTTTGGATACACCTATTTGTGAATTTTTTTTACTGTTGTACATATTTTACAGTATTCAAGCATTTAAGTGAAATCCATTAGATCAAAATGTCAAGATTCTGAAAAATACATTCAATCAGGTGTGTGTCTGAACTTTTGACTGTTACTGTATGATGCTCTTTGGCTCTTCCTCTCTTCCCCTTTTTCTTAAAATGAATAAAATATCTTCTTTCATCATGCGTGCTCCCATATGTAGCTGTGGCTGTGATGTATGGTAATCTGACAGTCTGCTGGGCCGCTCTTTTTTGCATCAAGCCGCATGAGCGTGACGCGTCTGTGGCCTTTTAGCTCCGGCCTGTCAACTTCAATACCACACACCTCAACTCAACACTCAGCACCGGCAGACCCAGCAGCCTGGACGAGCGTCAGTCAAAGCCCACCCCCGATCCCCTCTCTTTCCTGCGAGCTTCAGGTGTACACTACGGATATAATCTACTATACAGCCCTAAAGCCAGAACTTTGACAAAAAAAAAACAACTTCTAAATGTAGTAGTTGTCTGAGGGTTTTTTTTCTTTAAGGCCAATGTTCAGTACTGTGCAAATGTGTTAGGCAGCAACAAAATTATTTTAAATGATTTACTAAATGATTGGCTGTTATTGTGTTAACTGTAAACAAAAACACTAAATGGTATTAGAATAAACACAAATAAATACAGTAGAGTAAATACAAATGTAGTGTTCATTTGTTTATTTGTATTTGTTGTATTTGTTCCACATACATTATTTTCTGCCCAGATAGTAACATCATTTCATTTTCTCAGATGCTAAAGATGTAATAAACGTTTATACCCACTAATGACAACTGTGCAAACTGCATGCCTACATTATCCACATGCTTCAAAATGGACTGTTAAGCAGACTTGCTTATGACTTTTTGACACTGTGTAACATACTGTAGTCCATACAAATGAACAGAAGTGTGTAGCATTGCTGAAAAACTGCAATAGCCATATTGATTCCTGAGCTGTGTCTGTACTTGTCCACATAAACCATGCAAGCAAGTCTATTTGAGATGAGCTAACATTTCAAACATGGTTTGGTTAAAGTGTAAGTTTCTATTACTTTTTAGCTGCATTAGCCTCATGACTTTGGTGTGAAACAAAAGAAGCAAACTTCAAAACCTAGACATGGTGAATGACTACATTAAAGGTGCAAGGAAAATTGCACTGTGCATATTTTTAACAGCATAAAGGTCCTGGGTTGATTCCTGGCTGGGATAGCCTGGGTCCTTTCTGTGTGTTCCAGGTTCCTCCTGCAGTCCAATGAAATGCGCGACCTGAAGACTAAAATGCGAAACTGAAGACGCTGTATTGACCCTAGGTGTCACTGTGCTTGCCGTCGTGTCTGCACTGCAATGAACTAACAACCTGTCCAGGGCCGGGATAGGATCCAGCAACCTCTGTGACCCTGGTTGGGATAAGTAGCTCAGAAAATGGATGGATGGAAAATTGTACAAATTAAATTTTTCGCCTAACCATTGCTATCAACTTGAACTTCATAAACAAGACACTGGTGGCGGCTGCCTCTGCTACGGCGGCCTAGAGGTAATTTATTATGCTAAAGCAGGTGGAGGCTGACCTTCCTTTAATTAACGCTGATGGAGATAAAGGTGAGTCCAGACGACGGAGACGGATCTGCTCACATAAATCATTGGCCAAGGCCCGCTGCGTGCCGAGGAGGCGTGGAAATGACCTTGCTGCTCCCAGGTTAAACGAACATTCTCCAAGGAGCGGAGCTCATCACTTACGCAGACAGGAGCTATTGTAACGAACGCCACTGTGTTTGCACCTCTTCATTCATTAGCTCCTCATATTCCAACCCCCACCCCCAACTCCCCCAGCTGCATGCACAGCTCTATTCTCTCACTTTTTACATTTCTGCACAGTAGGGTAAATTAATAAACTCATCTTGTTCTCTTGGTCTGTGCTGAGCTCAAATGAAGTCAGTTTTCATGTACTCAGCAACCACAGACAGATAAATCCAGTAGCAAACAAAAGTCTGTGCACCCCTGATTGAATGACTTTCACACTCCTAAAGAAAGTTTGTTTCTGAGACAAATGTAATCACAAATGTAAAATAAATATTTTAGAGATTTCCTCTCATCCATGTTGCTTTCAGCTACTCGAAAAAGGGCGGTTCCTCAGCTTGGACACAGCATGAATCAATATGTGATATTTTATCACTCATTATTATGCTGCAAAATAGTAAAACATAACAATTAATCAATCAAGAATATGTATAACTTCTGGATGTGTCCAATTTTTACCTGTTATATATCTGCACATAAAGGGTCTGTTAGTATTTTGGATATAAAGAGCAGAATGAAATCCATACCTGGCAGTATTTGGTCAGTTTTTTTTTAAACAATTCCAACAAATGTGACCTCGGTCTCACCCCGGCTGACTGCTTTTTCCTCTCTCCCTTCTGCCTCTTAACTAATTATTAAGTAAAGTCCATATAATCTGCTATAAACGTGAGTGGCAGCCCATTTGAGTGATTTGCGGAGGACATTTTAGACACACTTCGTTGGCTAATGCTGGCCATTTTAACACTTGCTCTAATGATCTGGCAGCTCAAAGGGCATAAAAGTCAGTGGGATGGGTTTAAATTCAAACCGGAGTTTACCTATTAGCCCGGACATGTACTTAATGCATAACACACTGTTTTAAAGAGCGTGGCCTCAAATGATGGATGATACTGACGGGCAGAAAGACACTAAAGGAGAATAAGTAAGCGAGAATAATGTCACTTTTGTAAACTGTGTCAGAAAGCGTTACATTAATTTTACTATACAAAGCAACTGGGATTTTCCATTTCTGTAAAAAAAAAATAAAAACAGAAGAGACACTTGGATTTAGAAGAAATTTAGCTTGCTTGGGTAGCTTGAAGAAATATAGCTTGCTTGGGTAGCTCACAAAATATTACTTTTTAAAGAATATATAGGTA
>JBBPCY010000007.1:19365136-19377398 GCA_037974405.1 Brachyalestes nurse | reverse complement strand
ACACACACACACACACACACACACACACACACCCATACACACACACACACACACACACACACACACACACACACACATTCACCAACTCACACTCTCTCTCTGCACACTCAGCACTAAAAAACACACCAAACACTTAACAAGTCATACTAGAACCTGAACTATTCTTTGCTGATACTCAGTAATTAATAGTAGATACTGAGTCATTCGTACTGAATACTGAATACTGGACAGTAAGTACTCGCTGGGATTATCCCCTGGCTGTGGTAACTCCGCCTGATCTCTGATTGTTATTCCGTTATTCCTCTTTCCTGTGTTTCTGTATTTCTGTCTTTGTCTCTGGAGTGTGTTTGACTGCTTGTGTGTGTTCTGTTCTCTCTCTGCATGCTGGTTGATGTAGAGTGTGGAGATGAAACAGGTACTCAGAAGATCACGCCTGTAGTGGGATTTTATGAACTCGTAGTTCATTTAAATGGAGGAATTAAGTGCTGAATTAAACAAGTGATTGATGGATCACTTGAACCATAAAAGGCTTATAATACATAACATATTTGTTTGTGTATATATATATGTATGTATGTGTGTATGTGTAAATGAGACTCGACCCTCCCGTGCCCCGGTATATCGTCCCTGTGATGTTCTGTTTGGGGCTGATTCTGGTGTGTTCTGCTCCTCAGCGTCTGGGGAAGTTGGTGTTGGGTTTTTTGGAGCGTGACCTGCAGCCGTCCTGCAAGCTGGCCTGCCTGGAGACCATCCGCATCCTGTCCCGGGACAAAACCAGCCTGGCGCCGTTCTCTAGCCGGCACGCGGTGCAGACGCTGGCACGGCACGCGGCGGTGAGCGCCGGGCAGGGCGCCGGGACGCCGGAGATGCCGGACGTGGAGGTGATCGTGGAGGCGCTGAAGTGTCTGTGTAACGTGGTGTTTAACAGCGCGGAGGCGCAGGAGGCGGCCGCACAGCTGCAGCTGGTGGTGGGCGTGGCCGAGAGGCTGAAGCAGTGCCGCGAGCCGCAGTGGAACCACGACATCCGCTTTTTTGACCTGCGTCTGACCTTCCTGCTCACGGCGCTGCGTGTGGACGTGCGCACGCAACTGGCCCGCGAGCTCAGGGGCGCCGCCCTGCTGGCAGAGGCCCTGGATGCAACTCTGGGAATCCGCTATAGTGAATATATTACATATTGCAGTTATTAATATATTCATTACAATGAATGAGATGTATACATGGACATATGTCATGTAGCATTGTCGAGTTGTAAATGATACATTGTATCAACATTGTAAATGATTATAATGAGTTCTTTTGGGCCAAATGAATAATTGAATCCTCTTTATTCATGCATGATTCACTAACAAGAGGGAAATTGTTCTTTGTCTTTGTGTACAGCAAAAGGGACCAACATATGCCAAAATGTAGCACTGTTTGTGTTTTTGTGTGTGTGTGCCTGTGTGTGTGTGCATGTGTGGCCGTGTCATTCTGCCTCTCCTGACATTTCCAGAGCTTAAAATGGTTCATGCATTTTGAGTGTTGTTTTCTACCCTCCCCCCTCTCCACAAAATCATAAATAATGTATTTATTTATCATAAAAATCTGTTTTGGAATTAAAGACTACCACACTTCAAAGACAGGAAACCTTTGATATGTTTGATTCTCTCTGAATATCAGGCAAGATTTATTCAATTTATGCAAACCACCCCTGGGATTATAAAGGTGGCGTCTGAATACATTTGACGGAGGGAAATTATATAATGAGGGGGGAAAGTTGCCCTATCATTAAAGCGGCCCGGTTAATCCTTCGCTTTTTTTTGTTTTTTTTTTTTCATTTAATGAACCATTTTGGAGGAAATGAATGCCCACTGATCTGACAAGGGTGAAGACAGCGCTAGCATGTGTCTACACAGAGATATACGTGTATAGTTTAAACCGACTTGGATTGACACAGCCTTGCTACTTTTTCTCCTTGATGTCTGAGTTCAGAGGTGTCTGGGGGGAACGAGGCCCTTCTTTTAACTCCTCTGTTCAAAAACATCCATAAATTAAAGATCGCCGCATGGCACGCGCTAGCCCAGCGGTGGCGGGCGGAATGGGGAAGATCATAATTAATTAGTCGCTCAGCCAGTTGACTGGCAGCTGTGGACATGTAGATGTATGTAATAAACTCTCTTTCTCTGCTTTTGTATCATTGTACATGTTTGCGATGCTGTATCAATGCAGGTGAGGCTGCCGTATGCAAAATCAATCTCTCAGCATAGGAACGGAAGTCTGTTAAACATCATTCTCCTCTGTTTGGGATCTGTCTAAAACAAGATGCTAAAAGATCAGGTGTGAACCTCAGCAGAACACTGGAAATGATGAATCAACAGAACTAAATTAAACCCAGTAAATGGAAATTAAGAACTGTCAGTAAAATAGCTGTGTAAGATCATATTAATCAACTAGTTAATATAAATTATAAAAATTGCTCACAAAGTCTCAAAATATAGAAATTTAAAGATGCAAGTAGCAAATATACTAGGTACCTAAAAAATAAAACATTATGGTCTGAATTTGGCAACTATAAATGTCTGTGTAGGACAGTAGGACTATTCTGTATTACCAGATGTTTTCAAGAAACTTTACAGTGGGTTTACAAAAATGTGCATGAAAGACCATGAATATTTACATATGATAACCTTTCTTAATGTACATGTTCAGATTCAAAATCTAGCATTTTGTGAATGTTTGCATTTTTAATAATGCAAAAATGTTATGCATATGACTGTGGTATAAGAAGACTAATATCTGAGGCTGCATTGCAGCTGCGTTTGGTGTAGGAGCCATTAAAAAGGCCATGGGCTTGGGATTCGCCCCCTGCAGGATTGGACCCTTGCCGGCATTTTGAATATGGAGAGCACAGCATTTTTATTTTTTTCAGTACTGTGGGCAGAGAGAAATGGGGGGGGCTGAATGCTTGTCCATCACTCCTTTCAGCAGTTACAGGTGGGCTCATTTTCTCCCCCTGCAGATCGCTCGGGCTTTATGACAGCGGGGCCGGCAAATTTGCATGTTCGACAGACAACAAACGGCCCCGTGCATGTCAAAATAGGTGGCGGAGCGTGACAGTTCCTACACAATGCTGTCTCCTCCCGGCTTGACCCCCCGACCTCGCCGCATGTCTCCTTTCACAGACGGGACGGAGATGGGGAAGGAATCGGAGCAGCCCCCCTCGCAGCTCCCCTCAACCATCCAAGATCCTTGGAATAAATTTGATACCAATACCATTATCCCTTTCTCTCGCACCCCCCCTCGCATCAACAGCCTCCCTCTCTCTCTCAAAACATGACTTCCTCTCTCGCTCCCAGCTGCAAGAAGAGGGTTTGTTTTGGCGTCCCCCCATCTCTGAGGGTGCTCAGAAATAGCCGAGCGGGGTTATTTACCCGCCAAGATAACGATGCAGGTGGGGTCACCGCTGCTAACTTCCCTGCACTCCTGTTGAGACAAATTGGAAAGACGTGATCTTGCGGGCAATTTAGGTGCCCATATTTGTTTAGAAGCACAAATTTGCACGGTGTCAGAAAGTCAGAATGAGAAGACATCCTCGTTTGAATTGACACACTGTCGGAAACAGTCAGCACATCTGCCACCAGGGCAAAAATGAATGAGGGGAGGGGAAAGTGAATGTACACAATAAAGTAGCGAGTGAGACATACAAGGGCCTGTCTTCCCCTTTTCATGTTATTTCTTCCTTATACCTTTTGACTTATTTTAGGCCTCTCTGGGACTGATGCATCTATGCTCCAACTCGGAATTAAAACAAGAATAACTTTTGGTTCAAATGTCTTCTTTTTCACTTTTCTTCAGTTTCTTCCTGATGTTCCTTTTACTTTATTCATGTAGAGCACTTTGAATTGCCTTGTGCATGAAATATACTATATAAATAAACTGGCCCTGCTTTACCTTGCCTAATTAGAAGTGTATATTCAGAAGCCACATCATAACTGTAAACCTCATGCACTTTATTTCCATGTGAACAGTGCATGGACAAACAAACACCAAAGCAAAAATGCTCAGTTGTCTGCAGAAAAACATTGCTTAAGCTGAACTTTTGACCAAAAGCACTCTGATGTAACCATGTATCAGGTATGAGGTTATTCAGTCACATCACAGAGGAGAAATTAATCTAATTCAAGGTAAACTAATCACGAGCTGTGCAGTCTAACTCTAAACACCTACAGAACCCCCTAGCCTAAAGCCAGGCCTGGCACCAGGATGAAGTGACTGAGAGTGCAGTTGAATGAATGACAATTAATCTTTTTATCAGAGGCATGCAAAAACCTTTAGAGGGACAGATGCTCAACTACAGGTGGAGTTGCGGGTGAACTGTGAGTTCCATGATTTTTTGATGCAAGTAGGGGCTGTAATTGAAAAGAATTTTGACCCAGGGTGTGGGTTGAGGTGGCCTGATTTTGGATCCAGGGAGCACCTGCGGGAGCAAAAACAGGAGGTTATCATCTTGCTATGCCCATTTCTGCATTTTTTTTTAATCTTGCAAGCAATATGGTGATTTTTAGCAATATAGTATTTGCTTGGTGAGAGCAATTACCTTTCACATGTGTTTGTGCATTCTGGCCATAATATAAAATAACAATATTGCTGGACAGATTGCCATGTCACCACCTAAAACTGTTTTTGTTGTAGATTTAATGAACTTCATTAATTTAACCTTACAATAGTCTCTGAAAGGTTAAATAACAACACTGCTGGTTTGCATATGGCAGAGACAGACACACCACGTCGTTTCAGCCTTTATGTGTGGATAAAACATCCCTAACCCTAATTCAATTTTTCTAGTGCAGCAAGAGACAAGAAAGTGTTCTGATATTGTTCTGACATGAGTGTTCCCTGATATTGTGCAAGGACATTCAATACTGTTTTCTCTATGTCTCTTAGCATCTTGTAGGACCAGGTGCAGTTGCAAGTCTAGCTTGTTGGTGTTGTAAGCATTTTACTGAACCCTCCTGTCTATTGTAGCTTAACAGCTATGATCTTCTCATTTCCAAGTGCCTTAAACATCTAACTGATGCTGTTATACCCTCACTTTCTGCTGCATAAGAATACTTCTGACATATATTTCTTGTAAATCACCATAAAACTTTATGAGTTTATTTCTTACATGTATTTCGAGCTTATGGCCAAAATATCCAGTTGGAAATAAAAGTGTCAATCATTACTGGTTTTAGCAAAAAGCTTACTCCTCAAGCTATTATTTTATGTCTCCCATTAAATGTCTCTGGAGCAAAGTGCAATTCACAGCAGAACAGGAGCGTTTATTAGAGAGAAGTGTGGCTTCAGAGGACCTTTGTGGCTTTATTCAGTTACAACCATCAACACACAAGCAAACAGCCAAACAATTTCTACCATGTATTTTAAATATTGTTCATATTGCCTTTAACAAATAATTTGTTTTAACTTTGTTGGTGGTTTTGTAAACTCATAGTCACTCAAAGCGCCATGGGGCTTAGGAATAGGATGGATAGATTCAGTAGATAGGTGTACACTTACAGACTTACAGATCTGTCATGCACAGTTGATCAGCCCCCCTCTCCCCAATTTATGAAAGGCCACTGAGACCACTTAATCACTGTTGACCAGATATTGAGGGCTTTCACAGACAATGGCACAGATGTGATGGCTGTGTGAGGAAATTTAATTTAAAACACTAGTTCTAAGTTGTATGTAAAGGTTAGTTATTTTAACATTTCACTGCTTTGTAAAGTGTAAATTGTTTTAAAACAACACTATTTTTCTGAACATATGTCATCTCCTCAATCACTTTTAGGCACGCAAGGACCTGTCCCTCTAACTATAGGGCCCTTTTGGCAAGTCTCGTGTCCCAAATGTACATACTCACCTCTTCCCCTCCCCATCGACAAAATTTCCTGTGGCCTTCATTTTAATACCTGCCCCTCTGAAGGTTTCTGCAAGGACTCATTCCTGTGGCTCAGCTGGCCAGGAATGAGAGCTTATGATCAGCAGGTGTTTTGTGTTTAGTTTTGGTATGAAGAGCACTCTTTGGTTTTCATCGTGCTAAGTCTGGTTGTGTTTGTTTCTACAGTTTAAAACTCTTGAAATAGTATTGGCCCTCGTGCCTGGTCTTGTTTGTAGATTTGTTTCTAGAATAAAGACCAAGAAGGAATGAAAGTCTGTGCTTGTGCCTCTTGTTTGGGTAATACACTACCGAACATGACAGATGAACTCACCTACCCAACAATTGGGCACCGCAGGCTGGCGGATGAGCCTCTGGAGTTGTTTGGGGCCTCAACACAGAGGAGGAGTTTGCCGGGAGAGGGGCAAGCTGGTTTCAGCTCAGAGGTAAGCCGGTGAGGACGAGCTGGTTTTCCTTCACAGAGCTACTATGTGGTGGTGAGTCGGAGGACGAAGGAGAGGACCTGGGCTTTGGGTGGTATGGGGGAATCGATGGATCTCCTATTATAGAGCTGGAGCAAATTGTGGACACCCTCACCCCTGGCTTGTCCGCTCATGCCTTTGCTTGCCGTGAGGCGAGTTGATAGAGCCATGGTACGGGTTCCGCATTGCTCACGTAATCCACCCAATCACCAGCTGCCTGGGAAATCTAGAACGTTCTCCGGCGCTCCACCACTCCAGCTCCTGCCCGGCGAGCCCTCAGCTGGGGCAACGAGCCTCACTGGTGAACCGTCTGGGCACTAGGACTCAATTCTCAGCATCAGGTGCTGCCCCTGCCTCAGATGCAACGTGAAGTGCCGCCCAGAGCTGCGTCCCAGGACCCAAAGTCTCTGGTCAAGCCGGCACTCCAGGCGCTAATGTTGGGGTATGCGCTGGCCTGTATGCAAGAAGGGGATGCTTAGAGAGAGAAGCTCACCTGCTCAGCGCAAAAGGTCGCCAGGCCACCAGAGGGCCCAGTCGCTGCGCCGCCAGTGGGCCAGGCTGCTGCAACGCACAGCCAAGCAGCCGCACTGTAGGGCCATAAAGCCCCAGCTACAGAGAAGGTGCGTGCTGCTCCTGTCCCGGCACCATGCCTGCTGCCACCTCCTGTCCCGGCTCCACGCCTGTTGTAGCCTCCTGTCCCGGCTGCTGCTGCCTCCTGTCCTGGCTCCACACCTGCCTGTCTTAGCCATGGAACCGCTCCTGGTGGGTGATCTAGGGTCAAGATGCCTCGGAGGGGCTGAGGCAAGCAGTTCAGGGCCTGTAGCTAGCGGTCCATGGCAGTTAGACTTACTCGGTCCCTTGGAGGAACCTCTAAAGGCTAAGTTAGCATAGCCTGTACTAGTCTAGTCGCTTAGCTCAGGAGAAGGGTTTTTTGAGGGACCTTTAGCTGCGGCAGTGGGGCTAGGCAGCACAGCAGAGGCCCAAGGGGGTCTAGTTAGAGTGGCAGGGGTCCCAGAGAGCTTAAACAACACAGCAGAAGTCAGAGGGGAGCTATTAGATCTACTCTGTCCCTTGGGGGAACCACTAAAGGCTAAGTTAGCTCAGTCACTAAAACCATTACTAGCCCAGTTGCTTAGCCCAGGAGAAGGGTGTTTTGAGGGGACTTTAGCAGCTACAGCAGGGCTAGGTATTACAGCAAATACCTAGTTAGAGCAACAAAGGCCCCAGAGAGCATAGACAATGCAGCAGAGAGACGGGTAGCCAGAAAAGAGGGGCTTTGGTCAGGCAGAGAGGGGCTTGAAACCCCTCCAGGAGACGGGGGCCTTCCCCTGAAATTTTTTGGGGGGGTACTGGGGTTAACGAGGGTTCTGGTGGAGCCCATGGAGAGGGCTCCACACCCGAGGACAGCAAAGAGCGCCCTGATCTCCACGTCCCAAGGACAGTAAGGGCCTCCACAGGAGTGTACCTAGATTGGGATTCACAAAGGGTAGTGTCCCAGGAGACCCACCTGGGTCGCCTTGGCCGTGCAGAGAGCCGGCCAGGATGTAATCCTGGGAGAGATGGCCAGATGGGGCCCGTAGGACAATACCCTTTTCCGCCTCCGCCCCTCCTCCTCCTTTTTTGTGTGGGCCTGGTGGCCAATTTGGGCACCCCAGGGTTGTGCTTTTGGGGCGGAGGTACTGTTAGGGCATTAGTCAGTTATTTACGTTTATTTTGACACGGGGCATAGCCTCATTCCCGTGCCTCGGCTGGCCAGGAATTGTTTGGGTAAAACAACCGGACGTGACAGGCATCCTCAAGACTTTCCTGTTTTTTTTTATAATCACTAATAAGTGAGGTAAGACACTCCGTTGCACTGTTCTGTTTCTGTGAATTTGCTTTCTGTAGTAAAATTTTATACAAATTCAGTGATGGAGACTTAAACAAACCAGAACTTGCAAACGGTAACATGTGAGGGGGATAATGATGGTGGGCCAACCCCAGTGCTAAACTGCACTGAACCAAAAACAAATCAAAACTCTCCATTTAAACTAAAACACTCTCTCTACACTGGCCGGGTGAGTGTTCACAGCCAGCCGGTGTAGACATATCAACATAAAAGTCCCCTTAACAAAACAGAAATAGCGACCTCTAGCGGCCGCTGACCATGGACATGACAACAACATACTTTTCAACAACACAATGTTTACATATGTAATGCTAATAATAATAAAATAGTAAGAAAAAAAGAGTTTTCTATGGACTATTTTTCCTTCACCATGCACCTCTTCACCATGAATTAGGCATCAGGGATTTCTCTTGAAATTGCCTATTATTTGGGTTGTAGTGGTACACCGTGTGGTACTGGTACTGGTGCATCAGCCATTGTGGAGTTGAGGGGTTTTTTACGTGTCAGTTTCACTGGCTGAGAGTGATTAACTATCCAAAATGATCCAGTTAAGAACAAACATCGACCACTAATGAAGAGCCAGAGAATGACTAAAATGGGCATCATCAAATGAGCTTCAGCAAGGTGGAGCTACAAGGTAGGGGTTTCTAATTAAGTGTTGAATTAATTCATAAACAATACCTCTGTTTTAGGGACATAAGTAGACACATTAGGATATATGAAATCTGAACAGGCCAAATGATGTCGGAGCTATTAATGAATTAAAACCAAATGTTAAAAAACAGTCATGATGTGCCTCTAAATCCTCATTTCTTATTAAAAAAATAAATTAGTCATACAGGACTTAATTTCTTCCCAGATTCAGACTGAAGGAGCATAGTTATAGCATTAGAAATTGGCCTAAAATGGCCTTATAATAAGGCTTGATATGAGTAAGACATTACACAAAGTTTAACAAGCATAAGCCTAAGAAACCTCATCTACAGAGTGTCAAAATGAGTCAGCAGACATGAAGGAGAAATCACACAAACGCCTGCAGATAGAACACTGGGGGCGTCGATTGTATCTCCCATTTTCATCCGATCCCAGAATCCCTGCGTGTTCAGGTCTCGTAGTCTCAGATTATAACGGTGCTCTGGATTATTCCGCATGAAGAATATTCTTGTCAAAATTGGTGCCCCCTTTCGTTTAACCTTGCCAAACTGCTGGGCTACTTTTTAATATTCTCCCTTGAAACATGAGCTTCATGATGTAAGGATCTCCTTAAATATGTAAAGTATATACTTAAACCTCCTGTGTGATAAGAGCCTTTATTATCGGGAGCCCTGCTCTCGGCTGGATTCTGCTGTATGTGGAGATTCGTTTGAATCAGTGTCTTATCAGCTGGATAATAAGCCAGGAAAAAAGTTCTTATCGCCAGCAGGGAGGAGTGGAGAAAAAAATGGCAGTTAATTTAGCAAGCAACCAATTTCGGTGCACAGGCACTTCAAGTTTCATGGGCCGAGGTAGTTAATTCATGGTTAAAAAGATGAAAAACATCACTGTTACAGGTGTGAACAGGCAATTAGCTGTCTATTCGAATCAAGGTCAGCTTGCTTTAAGGATCATTATCTGGTAATGGAAGTTCATTTAAACCCCCTCCCCTGCCAACCACCACCACTCACTCTCTCACTGCAAAGCACAGGCCTCGTGTATCATCTCTTTGAGAGATGGGCTGCTGGTAGTCTACTTTAAAATTCATACAGAAAGAGATCTCATTTAACTTATGTGATAACCTGCAATCCATTAACCACCAGGGCTGATGGCTTAATGGATCTTGAAGTGATGATTTTTATTACAAAGGAATAGGGCGTCATGTAAAACAATCTTGCACAGAGTACTTTATTGAGTGAACATTTAAATAAAGCCTACTGGAAGAAGTTTTTTCTTTTTGTTAGCAGAAGATACAAGGGTAGATCTAGGCTACTAAGTTCACAGCATGCACTTTTGTAGCTAGACTGAAGAAAGGTATTTCAACTCTCAGTACTCCTCTGCAGTTAGTCTTATGACTGTTAAGGCATTAACTGTTAGTCTTTCTCGATTTTTTAAGCCAGGGTGGCATAACACCCTGCTGATTTTTTGGGTGGGAAAGAGCATATGTCAAATGCATAACACCATTATCTCTTTGTCATTGTTTCTTTTTTCCTTTTAAACCCTTGGTTTACAAGCATAATGCAATTACTAGAAGATCCTTTACAGACACTATATGGACAAAAGTATTGGGACAACACCTGTTCAGGATTTGGGCTGGGCCCCTTTCTTTCAGCGAAGGGTTTTATCTCAATGCTTCAGCATACCATGACATTTTGGACAACGCCATGTTTCCAACTTTGTGGAAGAACTGTGCACAAAGCAAGCTCCATAAAGACACGGTTAGGCGAATTTGGTGTGGAAGAACTTGACTGGCCCACACAGAGCCCTGACCTCAAACCCATCCAGCACCTTCGTGATGAACTGTAACGGAGATTGTGAGCCAGGCCTTCTCGTCCAACATCAGTGCCTGACCTCATAAATGCTATACAAAATAAGGGCCTTTCTTAGGGGGCCCATGTCATGCCCGCCCGGGCCCCTCCTCACGGTCGGGACCCTACGTGGTTGTGTAGTTTGCGTATGCCTAAGAACTACCCTGACAAAAGGAATGGGCACAAATACCCTCAGAAACATTTCAAAATCTTGTGGAAAGCCTTCCAAGAAGAAAGGAAGCTTTTAATACTTTGTTAAAGTCTATGTATTTGAATGCAGTGTCATTAAAGACCATGTTGGTATAATGGTCAGGTGCTCCTAATACTTTTGTCCATATAGTGTAATTTACAAGCCTCAGAATAATTAACACTATTTTCCATGCAAATTTAAGGTCATTACATCAACTATGAATGTATCTGTCATGGCAACCTCTTGTAATGGCAATGACAACTCATGACAGCACATGACATCTACCATGACATGTTTATGGCACGGTTGTGTCAGTGTAATGTTGCATGGTTCTAGTAAGTTATTTCATAATTAATTACTGCCAAGAGCACACAAATAATTACAAAAAGTCACGTTTACATTACATAAAGTGCAGATTTACTATATACTATAGTACTACTGAAGTGTACTAACCAGTTTTGTAGAATATCTGTTCAGTAGATTCCTGTAGAACACATCGTTCCAGATTAGGAACACCTGTTCTCCATAATGAGTTAATTTAGTGATGTTGATTTTACTGTGGACCTTATAGCTCTGCCTTACTGGTGTACAGTAATGGATGTAGCCATCATGCGCACCATTTAATGACCAGTTTCTGACCACACAGCTAAACTTGGATGGGGGACCCAGTGACACTGATCAATGAGGTAAAGTGAAAGGTTTATTTTAATAATGGACAAATGTAACTTATAGTTCCACCACATGGTGGAACTATAAGTTAAGTGAGTTCATGAAATAAAGTGGACAGTGGCAATAACTGCAGGACTGCAACTACTTACATCAGTTGTGGTTTATCCAAGGAGATAATCTTTCCTGCTTCCCTCACGATTACAATTCACTACTCTAATGTCAAGTCTTGCATTTATTAGCCATATTTTGTATCAAATGGCAGGCTAACCTTTCTGCACGCGTACCCAGAGATGTAAATTTGTCTTTTGTTTTCTCAAAGACGCTCGGTTGGCCTGACACTCCAGAGCACCGCCATTGTAATAATAATCTGCTGGAGGTGTGCCATGTGTTCTTCCATTTAAAGCAGCTCTTTCACAGCAGGGAGAATAAAAAAAGATTAAAAAAAAAAGTCAAGCTTCAAAACCACATCTGAATGTCTGGTGAGACGTGTTGTCACAACACGGGTGTAAGGCAAAACCAACCTGAAGCTTCTGTCCTCTCTCTCACAGAAGAGGCCCTTAACCCTTTAAGCGCCGGACTTTTTTTTGAAAAATACTGGATTTTGACATCAATATTTCAAAAGCTTGTGGCTTA
>JBBPCY010000007.1:19339458-19354284 GCA_037974405.1 Brachyalestes nurse | reverse complement strand
ACATTAGTAATTTGATTACTTTTAAAGGGAGTAATCAGTAGTTTAATTACATTTTTAAAGTAACTTGCCCAACACTGTTCATATGTAGGTCACTGTGTGGTTTAGTGAACAAAAAATATTCCCCGAAACTGGTCAGGTTCAGGGACTGGACTGAAAATGGGAGTCTTTGAAAGTTTTTCCAGAAACCTGGAGAACAAAGAGTTGCTCTTGGCTGTGCTGGATCACTAATCATAGCAGTGAAAGTGTAAGAACTCCAACAACACGGCTGTGCACACATACTTGCACTAGCATCACACCACACTGCCAGCATATCAGTATCACTGCTGAGTTGTGAATGGTTCACTGCCCAAGTAACAGAGGGCCTGTGGTCAGAAACTGACCGGTGATGAATGGGACAGAGGGTAGCTAACAAACTGAGCATCAACAGATGGGCTACAATCCGTAATTGTACACCTAACTTTTTGCATAAGAGGGGCTCATAATGTGATCAGTACCTAAAAGCAGTGACTGGACCAGGATGGCTATTTTCTCAGGCCAAACTTTGACATTTAATTAAGAAATAATGTTTTTGCAAAACACTAACACTATAAACTCATAAAATCAAAACTAGTACGTCCATGATTCTCTCATGTGTTTATATGATTAGATTTAATGAACCACATTCATAGTTGGATTATATGTTTGTTATTATTGTATTAATGTCATTTTACATGGTATACTTGGTTACTTTCATTAGTGTTACTTTCATTTCACTTCTTGCAAAGGCTGAAACTCTTAGCCATTTGATTGTTAAATATAATTTCTCTGCTGTTTGGTTAATTTATTGATAAGATCTCAAATAAATATGCAATTGAGCAGTCATATTGGGAGGGCCAACAACAAAAATAGGTAGGTCTAGGCCAGCTGGGTTCACTGACTGTTAGTATGTTGTTGGGGTTTCTAATAAATTGGAAGGAGAGTGTGTGTATATATATATATTCCACTTTTCACAGTTGTGCAGATGTGCTCTGGTTGCATCCTTATTAAACATACATATGGCACATAAGCTAGGCTGGGGCATCCAGAGAGTTATAATGAGACTCAAAGAGTTAACAGGCTGCCACGTTTCACACTCTGCTGTCACCGGAATAGCAGCTGGGACGCACACAATGGCGTGCAACCCTGCAATCAAACATTAAACCACTCTCTTTTTCTCCTCCCTAGCTGCTATCAGCCATGTAGCTATTTGGCTGTAACAGCATCTCGATCCCCTGTCACATCGTGACATAAGAGATCACCTTCTGCAAAGGGTGGGTGCTTTAATTACTGACCAGCCGCCCGCTACGGCACATCACAACAAATGTCAGTTGAAAGTTCACTGCTCACCACCAGTCCTAACAACAACGCTTCACTGTTAGGCGACAGGCACTGTTTAATAGACGCTCTTCTTTGAGCTCCCATGCTTTGGCTTCCTATTTTTTATTTATTTATTTGTCTCCTCACGGTGGTATGTTTGCAGCTACTGTCACCGCCGTGTCCACAACATTGTGTTTTGACGTTTTAGACTTTCAGTGTGCAGGTTAAAGCTGTCTGTAGCCAAACATGCTTGCATTCGCCTTAGCGCTGATGCTTCACTTACTGATAGGGGTAAGATTATGTGACAAATATCCTCTGACGATTAGCATACAATGAAGTAAATGACCTCATTCTGCTTTGGTCATCCATCAACATCATGCACTTGGTAGCATAGGTTTTGTACATTGTAGAAATTGTTCATTTAATCTAATAATAATTAATGCAATAACTAATGTAACTGGTTTTATTAAATTCTTTGAAAGAAAAATTTGTAGCTTTGCAGCTAATCTTAAACTTTATATTATATTATTATATTGTTACTGTCTCTGTGTCTCTATGTGCTGTGGCAATCATTACATAAGCAATTTCCTCCAGGATCAGTAAAGTTTTCTGATTCTGATTCTGAATTGTGTTTTCTGTCTGTGACAGCTGAGGAAAAATGCTTTCAGTTTAAATATTTCTAAGCTTTGGGAGCCTATATGTGGCACAACATTTACTTCCTCTTTCTTACTCCTAAAGCTCCTAGTGGCATCATGGTGTTAACATGGTGTTAGTTTATATATGTTGGTGAATAGTTCATATTAAGCTGTAAACTGGAAACATACTATTTCTTAAATAAAATATAACTAGTATGAAACACCATGATAAAAAAAACTACAATTGTGCGAAATGTCCTAGTGTTTCAATGTGTCTACAAACCCTCTGAAAGTGTAAATTCTTTGATTATAATATCAATTTGATCAAAAAGAAGTGAACTGGCTTCCAACTTTGTAATAAAGTATACTATCACACTGTTAAGGTCAAACACTGAAAAGTAAGTCTTATTATTAATATTTGTACAATAATGTGCACAAATAATAGTTCAATAATAGAAATGAACTTTTAAAAGGACCATAGCAGAAATGAATTGTTATTAATTGTTTTGAGATACAGTATTGCTTTAATTTATTGTTTTGCAATGAAATAACCTTTTTAGGTTGCAATGAAATAACCAATCCTTTAAAGTATAATCAGTTCTAAGCGTACAGGTTTAGTAGAAACCTTTAACTAATATAGAATCATTGTGTTATGCGAAGGTTCTTTACATTTTATAAAAGTTTATTCAAAAACTTTTATTCAAAAACTTTTAAAGAACCATCTTTTGAAAGAGTCTTCATTTAACTAAATTGGTTCTTCTATGGCAGCACTACCAGGAATTCTATTTTTTATACCTTCTTAAGACTAAAAGGTTTAAGGGGTTAATTAAGGCAAACTAAATGAAAATGTAGCCATGAGACATAAATTTGGCTATTAGACAGATATCTTTTAGACATAAATACCTTTTAGCCCTAACTTAGGCTTAAATGCTTCTTCATATACAAATTTGCCCTGTCTGTGCTTCCCTGTCCATGCTGCAATGTCCTCAACCTTGAACCTTCCTTTGCCGTCCAAAGCTGTAGGGGGCGGCATAACCTCCTCCCAGGTCTTCTATAGTGGGTTCTCCTACAGATACACATCATTTAGCAGCACACACTGTCTCCTATTCCCCAGGAGCTCCCCCTTCTGACCTTTATAAATTTGTAACCCCTGAGAAAGTGACATTGAGGAGCGTAGGAAGTAGCCACCCCAGCGTCTGCTGGACTGTGTGGAAGGTGTAATAATTAGCAGGCTTTCAGGTTGGTGATTCTTAACCTTTCTGATGCAGCATAGACGCTGCAAACGTGACGCTGCGTGCATTTTCTGGGCCAATCCACAAAGGACAGTGTGTGGATGGTGATATTCTGGGCCCACTTTGCATCCTATTAGAGCCCAGCTCTGACTCATTTACCCACTTGGTGGCGAGAATGCCATTATTTTAGCTACACTTTAACCTCCAGGTGTTTAATTGTGTGAAGCCGGCCGGTTTATGAGACACCTCTGACCCCGTTTTTCTTGCGCTTTTCTGTGAAGCAGTGGCAAGAGTGTGAAAGGAAGGTAAACCTGCCCTTGACGGCATCCCGAGCGCACACACACACACACATATTTACAAAATGCCACTATGCGTTCCATGACTAATATATATATTTCTGCTGTTGGAACAAATCCTTGTATCTCCAAAACTTTCCAGTAGGAGTAAATCATATTAAGTTATAGTGCATAGTAATGTAACAGTGTTTAATTATAAGTAATTTTAGTTGCTTTTTATATGTCCGTCCGCAATGAAAAGGGCTGCTGAAAAAATTAATAATAATAATGAACAAATCTTATATCTCTAAAATGTTCAATCTAAAGAAACATTCTTAATGTAAGTTACAGTAACGAGATTAAAAGAAATCATGAATTATTTCTATTGGTTCATTCGCTATAAACTGTACACAGTCACTGTTGCTTGCTATTTGGCTGAGTTTGTAAAAATTATTTTATAATCCTAACCCTATACCTTAATCTTAGAAACAACAGAGAAATCAAATCAAAAACAAAATCTGGACCGTTCTACTTGTTCCAGATATGTTGATGTGATTCAAGGTCTGGACTGAGCTCAAACATGCATATGCAAGGATAAACCAGACAACTATTTGACCAGTTGACTAATAAATCACCTAGTGGGCAAGCAGCAGTTATGACTGAACTACAGTAGCAGTAAAAACTGAAGTGATGAGGTAGGAGAAAAGAACTGAAATCAGTTTCTCTGCTAAATGCAAAGTAGTTTACTAGCATAGAAACACTACCAAAGATGAACACTCGGTTTGTTTGACTGACATGTCAATTTACAGTCACCAAGTACTGATCACAGACTGTTGCATAATGTGTTTGTGACGAGGACAAACACACAGAACAAAGGGTATCACTCTCCAAATGTGCAAGCCTACCTCCTTTACTTACTACTTTCCAATGGCTACAAAAAATTAAGAGATCACTTTTAGGAATGGGTTAACATGCACAGAGACATGAATTCAGATATGGTTACAGGTTAAAGGTGAGAAGAGAGAACTCAGTAATTACCTATTTTTAATATTAGGTAACTGTTAAACATTAAACATTAGTTTTTACTCAATATCAAACTAATTGCTTAGTATTTGGTAAGTGTACACTGATAATGTAGTCACTAGATCATTGTTTATTGATTTAATAAACACAACGATTAACTGTGTACCAAATGCTTCTTATTACACTGCCAGTGAACCAATAACTGTGTTTAATCATGTAAAGAAGTAGCAAAAGAATGCACTAGTATAATGACTGTTAATTATTGTCTGTAAAGTAAGCTACTGATTAAGGCTTACATTTTCCACAACCATGCAGCTGGAACTACGATATACTTTCTTTTACTTATACATTTGTATTGGGCTCAGAACTGTCTTCACATTTTGACCATTAATAACTACTTCCACTAAAATGAAGGTCTTTTCTACTTATTATACAATTTACTCATATTACTGACATGAGTAATCACTGATGTCTTAATCGCTCTCTGTGTTTAAGAAAAATGTACTTAATGTTATCATTAACATTTATTCTAAATAGTACTACACAATAAACCAAACAAGAACCAAAACAGATCCTTCACAACCTCATCTAGTGAATGGTTCTTTAGGGATCCAAGAGCTGGTCTCCCATAGCATTGCTCCAAATAAGACCCCTTTGACAAAACACTGAGAAATACTGTGCATGTGTTGTTTTGTGGCTTATAATAAGAACTCTTTACAAATGTCTTTAAATGTGCAGGCTGGAGGATCACCTCAGTGATTTAGGCCTAACCAGTCATTTAGTGAAGATGAGATACTACTTAAAAAAGAGCATATGGCAGAAAATAGAAATACATGCAGGTAAAGCATAGTGATTAAAGCCCAAGTGCAGTGGTCCATACAACCCTGCAGAGAAGCAAATAACAGCAAATCAGTAGATTAATGAACAGATAGTAACTCAGACTCTCACAACTGCTAAGTGCTTGTATATATGTTTATACATAATTATCAGTTAATTGGTGCAGTAATAAGCACCAGTTAGTATGTTAATGAGTAAATACATTAGAAGCTAATGGTAAAATGAACAGTGTATTCAATTACTAATGGCTAAGTTCAGAATTAGGTACTAAATAAATTCATTTGCAACCCCTGTGAAGTGGTACCAGACAGACTAGCCGCAATATAACAAAACTTTTGTGCAATACATATCTATGTACATGTATAGTATATAGTGGGATTTTTATATTATACTGTTGTGTAGCTTTTATTCTTATTGTTTTTGCTGCTCTTACCTTTGTAACTTAGTACTGTCCACTTCTACCATAGCAATGCAAATTTCCCACTTGTGGGAATAATAAGGGTTTATCTTTTCTGCCTCAAAATGCAACATTTGCCGGCAGCCCCAAGCAGCAGTTACTAACAAAGTACTGCTCACCCTCCAGTACAGCCTCATGCATGTCATGTACATGACAGTGTTTAGGTCTCATCTCTGTTCTTAAGATATCAAAGTTTCCCCTTTTCATATTTTAAGAAAGACACAAGCCTGGAGCTCATTCTAACCTAATGGACCTGGACTGGCCCACTGACGCAGGTGGACACCCCCCAACTCCCTAGTGGTATGTGAGTGTGTTTGTGTGTGTGTGTGTATGTGTGACCTCTGTTCTGGCTGTGTGTCCTCTAGTCTGACAGGATTCTCCTCCAGCTCCTGGCGTTAACTCCAGGGCCTCTGCCCCAGATGGGCTGCTTCCCCTAACACAAACGCACGCACACACACACATACACACACACACATACACACACACACATACATACACACACACACACACACACACACACACACACACACACACTTGCAGCATTAACCAGGGAGTGCTCTCTGCTTGTCAGGACTCATGTGAGGTTGAAGAAAACAGTGATCAGAGGGATTGGAGGTAATAGTTGAGAACTTTCAACGCATTTAAACAGCAGAGGAGAGATTTCCCACTGCCCTAACCTGTGTGAACTGGCTGAGATTTTCTACAGCCGCTCTAATACCTCATGCAGTAGAGACAGATGGCTGTGATCCTCTGTGGTTTGTGATTTAAACTAAATAAAGGCAGAAGTGCTGGCCGAGCTTACACTTGGCTGCCTGACACTAACAATACAGATTCACCTGCTGTTTGCCTTTTCACAACCTGACAAATTCAAATTTACACAGTTTTCCCCTAAGCTTATATCCCATCACACACTTGGGGCCAAATCATGTCGTGATATTGAGTAACCACACTAACAGACTAAATAGGCATTGCAGTATGTCACAACGCTAAACCAGTAACTGCTTATATGGTTAATTCTGAATTGTATGTTGGTTTGTTTTGATCTATAACCGTGAGCCACACAACGTCAAAATGGACAGATGTGAATGTGTTTGGAACTACTTAATATGCTTTAAGGCAAGTGAGTGATGGTTTAGGAATGATGGTTTAAACTTTACCTGTGGCTCAGCTGTGGCCAGCAGTGATTACAGATGCTGATCAGGCACACTCCAGCAGCACACTGCCACAGTGCTCATATGGTACCCTGCTGAGAAGGAGAAGGTTCTGCCTGACCTGTGTTGAGCCCATTAGAGCCGCACATGCATCAACGTAGACCTAGCAGAGACTTTTTAATCTGTTGAATTAATTACAAGCCAAAGGAACCCAGAAAATTCTTACTTGTGAATAAGATGCCTTTTTTAGGAACACTGGCCTTAAACAGTTTTATAAATATGAACAAATGTATTAATAGTTCAAACAAATGTATTAATAGTTCAAACAAATGTATTAATAGTTGAAATAAATCATGGGACGCAAAACATCGGCTTCTGTATAGTCAGAAAAAAGCAAAGAAATAAGAAGTTGGGCTGGGTAGTTAAATTAGGCCATATCAGGGCTGTGTGAAAGCCACATGCCACTATGACAGCTACAGTTTGACACTATGACAGTTTCATTTTGCACTATAGCTTTTAGTTTTGGTATCTGGCAATAGTTTGTTGAGTGGATGGAGTTATTGGTCAAGGAGCTCTGACTACCACGAGCCTCAGTGAGTATGAGGGAGCAAGTCCCTCTATGATTTAAATACTTCACAATTTGTAGGGTGTTTGTGTGTTGGTGTCATCATTCATATGGGATGTTTATAATGGTGTGTGTTAAGGATGTGTAGGACTACTTATCTTTTTGCATCGTGACTTGGTTTGGCTTGAAAGAAAACATGATACAATTGTAACTTTGCACATTCTTTTACTATGTAAACACAATAGACAAATGCACATTATTAAGAATAAATATGTTTATTACCAAAGAGCAAAGTAACAATGAAACTTTTTGCTCAGAGTGCACATAAAGAAGAAAGCCAATTTCTATCCCACTTTACAGGTAGTGTATTTAATTTTGATGCGTTATTGTTGGAGCCTTTGTAATGAATTACATTACAATAAAAACCATGACCTATTCAAATAAAATTCTTTAATGATCATTGCAAACAGTATAAGCAGTATAAACGTACAACATCCCTATCACTATTCTTCCTAAACTATTCAGAAATGGCAAATATTATAATTAATATATAACACAAGTATGACAAAAGATTAAATGTTTAATAAGATGGATAGATTGTAAGTAGTTTAAAAAATGTGAGGATAAGGATGAGCTTGTCAAATATTGTTTGGACTGTAGAGGACAGCTAGTACAAATTATGCACCAGATAATCTACAGTCTCTATCTTTTCTCTAGCAAGGTGGAGCTGTAAGGCCGATGTTTTTTTTAACGTAGACAGTGAATTTGTTATTATGTGGCACAAGACATGCTGGATAAGACCACAGATTAAATATAAAGAGATTCAGATTCATTAAATGCATTTCTCTTTAACAAAGCTTCAGATCGAAAGTTAACTGCCATTGTGTAGAAGGTAAATTGTTGTATTTTTCCAAGTAGACCCTTGACTTTATCCCCGTTTTTGCATCTGATTATGACTAAAGCAGCAAATTTGAAATTTCAATCAGCTGCTAATTAAATATTGATGGTCCCTCTTGCTCCAGACGGAAAGAGTGAAAATCTCCTGTTCCCACACGTTCAAGCCAAAGTGTCAACAGGGAGTTTGGACAGGTCAAGAGGTCACCGTCTCAGATGAGAAATGGCTACTTCAATCAGACCTTTAATGATGGAAACTCAAAGTACATCACATTTTAGAGTTTTGTGATACAGCATAATATTACAGTCTGTATTCTAATACAGACAGTGATGGAAGTCAGTTTCCAAATTATGTACACAATGAACCTCTCGGCTGTTTCACAATGGACATTTCTAGCGGATCTAAAATGATAATAGAAATCGAGGACTGAGTAAGAGTGACAGGCTTTATATGAGGGGTCGCGGTGCCTTCAGGCCGCAAAGCCATCCTCTGTGTTCAATATTCCAGGCAATAAAACAAGATTAGCCTTCTTTTATTGTCCAACTCAAGAGGCGGATTGCTTTTTCAATTGGACTTTATGGACTTTGTGCGATCGTTACATTGTCTGAAACCAACCCTACAAACATATCAGTGTTCACAAGCGAGAAAACAACATTAACAACCTGTTTACCAGTACAGCGGCATGTTCAGAGTGCAAGAGCTTGAGGAGAATTGCTGGAAATCAAGATAACTAGGAGGCTCACCTGAAAAGAATCAGGTCTATTGGATGTCACCTTGAGTGTTAATGACGACAGAACAATATTCATGAAATCAAGAAATCATTTAATCCTTTCCATCAACAATAACAAACACAATTTGGAATTTTATATTACTCAATTTTCAGCTCAAGTCTGAACAGGATTGGACATACATGTAAATAATTCAATAATATACATTAAATGGTTAACAAAACAACAATAACTTTTTTGTGACTTGGGTCACAAAATCTTGCCATGGATTTTCATCTTCTGAACTTTCATTGTTGCAACCAGTATCCTGCCCTGTGTGACTGCGTGAGCACAATCTCAGATAAGGTAGGGAAAAAAGGAAAGGAGTGGAAAAAAGATAGGAAAAAATGGAAAAAAGAAGATGAGCTAGAGAGGTAGTCCATCTGTAGCCAGAGCAGATGTCAAAGCTGATCATACTGTAAGAAGAGTTGGGCTGTACTCCCCTACGTCTGCACTTAGGCCTTTTGGCAGACACTTATTAGGGCAGAATAAGAGGGTGACTTTTCAATTCCAGCCATGATTTGTTTCTGTATTACATTTTCCGATGGAAGGATCTGATGGAATTTTTTCCCACCCCTCTCGCCGTTTCATGGCGGAGAAAGCGAAGAATGTCCTGTAATAGGTTATCACAAGCTGTAGCTTTTGCAAAATAGAAAACTTCAGCATGTGTACGTCCGCACCGCTGTGTCAGAGACTTAAATATACTTCACAAATGCATTCAGTCCCTTTATTGCTATCGGTTTCCGGTGGCGTGTCGTAGCTAAATTTACATTTTTTTCCCCCTTGGCACCAATGCAATACATGTTCTTCTGGCTTTTTGAATTACAGGACGAAGTCGCTTTGGTTAGAATGAGACACTCCAAGTGCTGCAGTGTTTGTATCACTATGAATGGAAATGTGTGTGTGTGTATGCGTGTGTGTGTGTGTGTGTAAGGAAAGATAATATAAAATAAGGAAGCTGAACAAGTATTCTTGTCATAGGCGTATCAGCATCTGTAGATGCAAAATAAGAAACAATCAAATTTGCGACTATAAATAGATGAAACAGAGGTCCCTTTTCCATGTGCATGCTATCAGTTCTGCAAAACAAAAACTTTTCAAATATTTTTTTTTATAGATCACCCTTCGTGAATTAATATTATTATACTGATATTAATTTAACAACTTACAACATAAAACAAGTGGGTATTTTGATTAAACCTCACTACATATCACTGACTCAACAGTGTCTTAACATAATAGTGTTATTCATTATGTTATCATTGCTGGTTATTTTGGTGACCGGCACTGTGGTATCTGTCATGTCATTAAATTAGCATCAACTGTTCTAACAGCAAACATTGTTAATTAAAGTCAAATTCATTTTTTATAGTTTTTTTCTCATCACAACAGACATTATCACGAAGGAGCTATAAATTAATCTGGGTCCTATCCCCCAATAAGCCAGAGGTGACAATGGCAAGGAAAAATACATTGTTTTACACACAAGCAAAAAGATACGTTTTAGTATTTGTCATGACAATCAACAGTAATGGTTACATAAGATGTTGCCATATAGTTATAGTATTTATGTTAACGGAGAAATTGGATGATTAGTATACCTGAGGCTTATAGGACACAAACTGAGCAAATACATCAGGGCAAGAAAGGATACCTGAAGAAGGCAATGTGTAAGGAGGTCAATAGTGACCTCTGCAACACCTTAGAGACCCTTAAAAGCATCACCATGAAGAAACTGGAAAGAATGATAAAATTCATCAACAGCTATAGAGCGAAACAATTCAGGTAGGAAATAAGAAACTACACCGATGATCCTTACTAAGTTCAGGTGGCAGAAGGAAACAGACCATCTAATCTGAGAGAGGAAGCAGCTGAAGAAACCGTGGAGGACGGCCATAGAGGAAGAGAAGGAGAGCAGACATATGGAGCAGACAATGAGGAGAGCTGAGAACCTAGAAATGAAGTGCAGGAAGAAGTAGTGGGCAAAAACAGGCTCCCTTCAAATTTGTAAAGGGTCTCTTCACAGAGGCAAAGAGTCACTCAGTCACTCAGTGTCAAAGGCACACCTGGTAAAATCCTTACAAGAAAACCAAAAAGTGATTACACACCAATCTGACTTTGTCACCAATCCATCCTAAAGGAAAATGGCTAATCACAAATTGACCTGTTTCATCCGATCTGCCATCTAAATACTGAGGGCAAAATCTTCTTTAGCATGGAGGCTCACAGACTGGAAAGATACTTGCAAAGAAACCATGTGATTGAAACATCAGTCCAGAAAGCAGGGATCCCAGGCTTCTCTGACTGGCTGGAATACACATTTGGGCATCAGATCTAGGTCACCAAGGGGGAGGGGACAGACCTTCATGTGGTGCTCCCAGACCGCGCCAGTGCCTTTGGCTCAGTCCTTTACAACTTCCTGTTTGACAACAGCAGTCTACACAACAGTGTGGCAAATTAAGGTCATCTCTACCATCCCCATGCCATCTTTCTCCATGGCCATGGAGGTGCTCATTACAGCATCCTGGTGGGTGGTTGGAGGACCATTCATAGCCCGAGCTGACCCTATTCTGGATATTGTGAGGAGATGGACCCCATTTGAAGCAAATGAGCAGGCAAAGGTGGCGCTAAAACAGAAGGATATTGTGGGTTCAGTGCCGCAAGGAAGCAGCAGCCTTGACCTTAGGGCCAGCACACCAGCCTGGAACAGAGCTACTCTGTCTCAGAGATGCAGGCTTATGGTTCAGGAAATACTTCACCAGGAGGAGGCAGCAAGGTGCCCAAAGGCTGTTGCTTGCCGAAGACAAGGGAAATGAGATAGTACAGAGTAGAGAAGAGAAAGATTTCCTGGAAAGAGCTGTGGGAGATAGAGACAATGAGCTTCGCCACCAAAGCTGCCTGGGATGGTTAGTGTGAATGAAGCTAAAATTCTCCATTCTGGAACAAACACCCTGCTTAGGCTGTTGCCCCCGCGACCCGATTCCGGATAAGCGGTAGAAGATGGATGGATGGATGGATGGATGGAACAAACAGAAGATTATGACATGGCTAAGGTTTAAATACATGTGCAATTACGAGCAAAACAGGTGAAATGCCTTTAACTCATGAGTTCGAATTAGAAATAAAAAAAAAGGTCTACACCACTCTGGTTGGCTGATTGAAAAATGCCCCCCTGAAGTTTCTGTAAGTTTGGTTGTTTCCCAGGAGCACTGACTTCAACTGCAAGCGTTACAAAGGTAGCCAGGAACACCCAAACACAGTTCAAAAACACAAACGTAACAGAACTGCCCTCTCAGGGTGTTATTAGTCACTCATCTTTCACTGCATTTATAAGACCTTAGTGAAATAATTTTTAGATTTTTAAAATATTTTACACTTTTTGATTGGGGGAGAAAAAGTCGTTTAATTTTAACAACAGAAGACGTCCCCCATTCTCCTCCTTAGATTACACCCCTCGAGTTACTGTCTATAAATCGCAGCTGTCTGTGTCTGTCGCTTTTTCATCAGACCAGGGTGATGGGCCTTGTCTGGATTGATGTGTGTCCTGTTCATTTAGCTGGTTTTACACTCCTTAGCGTTTTTACTTTCACAAAACAGTGCCCTCTGTCTCCCACTTGATTGCGTATCGACAACAAATCAGTGCAGAATAAGGAATGGTGTGGTTGCTCAGCCTCAGCAGACAACTGCAGATTCCAGCCACTCAGGATACATGTGTTTGCAAAATGCTGTCATCGATTCCTCCAGGGGATGGGAGCTGGATGAAGAAGGATTCTTCTCAAACTTGACGTTTTGTTAACGGCATCAGGGATGCAGATAGTGCGATGCAAAGAGCTCAAACGCCCTCAGCTAGCTAACCCTTGCAGGGTTTAAGTAATAGACTGTGAATCCGATTATCAGCATCGGCCTCATGTGCCTTAGACCCCCTTAGCTGAGGAGTTTGACGCGGGGTGGAGCAGAGAAAAAAAAAGTTTGTTTTTTCTTCCCTTAGGCCTATTCAATAAATGAACGGCGGCAAGGGGGCCTCTCTCGCCCACACCGAGTATCTTTGAAATGGGTTTTGTATTGATTTTTGTAACTACCCCGTTAGATGACGTTATGCCTTAGCGTGTCATTTCTAGATGGGCCCGGCCCCGAGCAGGTCATCGAGGTGATAACTGTCATTTGGTGAGACAGAAAAGCAATCATAGCTTTTTCATTACCTACTGTTTGGCCCCTGCTCGCCTGACTACCAGTGGGATCGCTTGACATATTATGGCCCCCGTGATTTAACTGCTCTCTTAAATTAAGTGCTGGAATATCAAGCTGTAGCTTTTGGAAAAATAAACTCAATGTCAAGGGATCAAATGCCCTGTGGGTCAAAGTCATGAACTTGTAGCAGTGCACTCATCAATTTCAAACTTGTATGGCCCGTGTCCTTTTTTAAGCTCCACAGAGGAGTTTGATTATGGTTAGCAGATGCAGGCAGGGTCACGCACGAGGAGTGTGTCTGCTCTGGTCCTACCAAACCATTTCTAACTGAGACACACTGCCGCCACTGTCCGTATCTAAAGATCATGCTTCTGCAGATTTCTCTCGTTTTCTCACCATGAGGCATTTGTTGTAAACACTAAACCATCTATGCCTGCTCTGATTCACAAGGTTCTCAGAAAGCAATTGTCCTGAATACAGATGAAAATGACTCATAGTACAATGCTATTATATAAAACCTATTGAGGTCATGGTTGAAATATAATTACATACTCTTTTTAGGGAACTAGGTTTTGGAAATGGATGTCAGGTATTTTGAAATGACATAATTTTAAGAAATGCCTACTAAATTTTGTCCAAGGTTTTTTTTTGGAGTCATTTATAACCCTTAATAGCACTGAATGTGTTTTTTATATTTGTGTCCTTTTGGTTATTTCTGAAATGACATGCAGTTTTGGTTCAAATGAATATAATTTATTCTAGGTAACCTGCTGCAAGTGACTCTAAGTGCTGTAAAACAAAACAAAAAAAATTAACCAGATGAATTGAAACACTTTTAAAGAGTAATACATACTATACAATAAACATTTAAATGCACAAATGACCAAATATCCATGACAAATTGTTCCAGTGAAGCTGGGCTGTTTCCTCTTATGCTCTTAAAAAGCCTTCAGCATTTCTGATAAGAAACAGACATGGCCACGCTGGATTTTTCCCATCTTGACGGAGAGTGTAAATGTAGCAGCCTGGGCGGAGAAAGCTAAACACCAGCTGGTTAGAGCTGCCTGGATCAATAAACAGAGGATGGACAGATCAGATCTGAATTAGGCTTTTAATGCAGAATAGATAATCATAGTAATAGTAACACTCTATTAATAATAAGCTTTGGAGGAAAGACAGAATGAAATGGGTCAATTATGTATATCTTGCTTACTGTGTACTTTACTATTAAGCCATAAACTCAGTTCAGCAGAATTTGAACAATAACACAGAAAGGAACAAGCACTAAACTATTTTAAACATAACAAAGTAGTAAAACAAAGTGTTGATGTTACCGAGTGACAGTGAGACACATTGACACTGTTATGAGTGTTCTGACCTAGTGGGTAATTTTTGCCATTCATGCACACACACACACACACACGCACACACACATACATACACACATATACACACACACACACACA
>JBBPCY010000007.1:19319510-19338322 GCA_037974405.1 Brachyalestes nurse | reverse complement strand
TTTCCCTCACCCCCTCTTTTGAAAAAAAAAAAAAAAAAAAAAAAACAGCTTCAGTCAAAACTTTTGCCAGACTGAGAGAGTGAGACAGAAAGAAAGAAAAAAAAACCCTCGACATCACTACAAAGGACTTTCGCCACCGACTTTGCCCCACTTTTTAATGAGCGAACAGGCACAGTTGGAGTGAAGGGCACCATCTCGGTCGGGGGCGACGCTGAAAATCCTCAGAGGGTTCATGAAAAAGACCCGCACTAAGCACTTTGCCACAGGCTTTTCACTGACTCTTACAAATCACAGTTATCATCCACAATAAAGACAAAAACATGCTGTCATTTAATATTAATAATGTATTACCCATATTTATAAATTATTTCTCACTTAAATAATTTCTCCACATAGGTGGAGAGGTGATGTCTCGAGTGCAGATTCTGAGCTTTCCTGATACCACGTTTTTTTTTGGAAAAAGGAGATACTTTCATTTGCATTTGATAAAAAGTTCTGGTTGGTGGTTAATAGAAAACAAACATTTTAACCAGGTCTTAATAACAAAACAAAATATTCTGAAATGTGGAAAAAACTATCTTGTCAATTACTTTTCATTTTCTCTGTTCTTGTAACCAGCTTGTAACCTGCAACTTGTTCTGACACACTGAAGAAGGAGAAAAAAAGAAAGAAAGTCTAGTTCTGGCAAAAGTGCTAATTCTATACTTTCATCTGATACTACAATTGTGTGTGTAAATAGATGAGATAATTAATATGATTTAAGTTTAATGAAAAGTTACTGATCTTTGCTCTGCAGAAAAAAACATTCGTAATGTTCAATAACTATTCAATACTATTCAATAACTGCATAATTACATTTCATTGTCATTCAAATGTACAGAAAAGCAGCAGTAATAACTTCTAAGGGTTTGAAAGTCTTTGTTCTTTGTCATTGAGAGAGAGAGAGGGGAAAAGGGCATGCCAGCAGATTGACCCTGCTCAGCTGTGCCCAGTGACCCGTACAGCAGGTCTGATTACGTTGGCACGTGTGAAAAAAAAGTGATCAAATTTTATCTGACCTGTTGTCAGGATGCATTTGTGAAGTGAACGCAGAAGCAGCAGGCAAGCAGTGAAGCTCCATGCATAATATATGCGGTGTCAGGAGTTGAAGAGTGAGTTTACAGTTCTTCAGGATAGCTATGTGATCTGCTTGGACTTCGGGATAAATCTTAGGGGCATGTTTGATCATGACAAGTCTTTTGTCATTTAATATGTATGTCGAGAGGCTATCTGATGTGCACCATTAACGTCTGCAATACTTTCTCACTTTTGTCCCAGTCATGGGTTCCTTCAGGCAAAATTTTTTTAATCTGATCCCTCGGTAAGGAGTGTGCTAGAGAGTTGCATGAGATTGGACGCATTCAAGCCTAACCGAAGCACTGTTCTGCCTATGTGACTGCATTAGCTTTGATTAAATCAGAGATAATTGATTGAGGGAAAGATTGAATTAAGTCTCTCGTATAACCCTTTATATGCCCGAAGTTCTATGAAATGTTGGACCAGCTCCAACTGTGCAGCGTACGGCATCATCTGCTGCAGATTTCGCCTGGTTGTCAACTTGCTCTGACTTTGAAATCTCATCCAGCGGGAGCAAATTTGCTTCTCCCAGGCTTTTGGTAGTAGTGATGCATTTGAACTTGGATGTAATCGAGGTTTATGTGCAAATTATTAAACTGTCAATTGATTCCTCTGCATCTTGGTCCTTAGGAGGCCGGATTTATGGCCTGTCCTGACCCTGGTGGCTGCTGGATTAGTGGAGTAGTATCGCTTCGTAAGATGTCAAGTGTTGATCAAATTTCATGACAGGACAGGTGTACTGAAGACATTTTAATACCATAAACAGAGTGGAGGAATGGTTTCATAACACTGAAGTTATGCAGTCCCCATGTTCAGATTTCAGTGCACAGTAGACTTTTATCATGACAGATGGCGGCTTTCCTAAATCAATCCCTATCTCTCTCATGGCCTTAACGTGATTTTAATTCAATCTCTATCCAAGATTGCCAGTTTATTTTTTATATATTATATTTTACTTCCTGAGAACATCTTATAAATGAGCTTTTTAGTGCAGACAGAGATATAAAAGACAGTGTTTGTAAATGTCAAGTGCAGGTAGATTTATGCTACTAACAATACATGATGTTTCACAGGTGACTAATAGCAGAAGAATAAGGCAACACTTAGAGACAATACAAAGTCTCTGCAAGGCAACTAGAAAAAATATAAAGTGCTTCCACTCTGTAGGGTGGACTATGATGCTGGTCTCTCCGTACAGCACACACGAGTCGCTGACAATGAAATCTGAATATTGCCTCTCCGCTAAGGCCCATGGGAAATAAGGCTGCTCGGCGAGTATCCCTAATTGAATTCTCCATTACTAAATAGAGTTTGCTGTAATGCGAATTCTCTCTGGCAGGCCCTGACAGCTGCTAATGTTTCCTACTCCAGGCCTTAAAATCACTCCAGTGATTGTGTAGCCTGCTGCAACTGTCAACCCAAACAAGTCTTTATCTCCAATGAATTTCAATTATTGTCTAAGTGCAGTTTGGAAGTAGTTCTTTTCAGGTCTTTTTGCTGTGATCACTGAGCATTTGCTGAAATTGGATTGTTATTAGCATTAGCCAAACTGCATTAGCACAATGTAGTAAAGTACTTAAAGGAGCACACACAAAGTACAGCTTATTGAAGAGATCTGCAGAATTTGTAGCGATAAACTTTACCATCAGTGTAGAAGAAGGGACTGTAAAAGTATGGTAAAATGCACCTGGCAAACTACAACATTGCAATGTTCTGGAGAATTTCAAAGAAAAGGTAAAGGTATATAATCTACCAGTTTTAAGTTTGGTTCTGTAATTAGTGCATGATTGCTAAAACCAGATTTTTACAATAGGTACAATACAATTATATGTATGTATATATTAGCAAAGCTCAGTAAACAACAAGACAAATACATATTATACTGATGACGTGAATTTGAAATAATAAGCAAAAAGCATCTATTGTAGATGAGTCACGCATCGCTACAGTTTATCTGTTCTGGAAAAGACAATAGTCTGAACGCCCAACGAACGCAGACTGCTGCCTGTAACCTCTGGGTGAACCTCTTTCATCAGGCTGCCTTCTGGCACGCCACCATGCACTATTGCAACTGGAAAACCCAACAGAGATAGTTTGGTCATTTTAGCGAAACGTGAAAATAAACAAATGCTCGCTAACTCCCAGGGTGAGTAATATCGGCTTTCGACGCGAGCTTGCCATGGAGCAGGTTAAATACCTGTGTTGTTGTTTCTGGAGAAGGCGAGACTCTTGTAAAAAGTTCAGGGAAATGATAAATCTCCGCAGCCCCCTTTTCTCCCCCACCCTCCACCTCTCTAAAAGCCGTAAATCACCCAGCTCTGCCAGCATTCTCCGATTTCGATCTAACATAAAATATTGTGATTCATTCCCCTCCGCAGCTGCTGCCACTGTTTCTCTCCATCTAGCGAAGCCTATTCTCGCTAATAAATAAATATTTGGGTGTCAACTAACTTTTTACTTACTCAAGTTATATAATCGCACCCAGTGAACAAACCAAATATTTCATCGCAGTACTTAATGTCAGTTTAGCCTTGCTGTTATCTTTACATTTATTGAGACCCAAAACCACAATACTTCACACCACAACAAGCCAGATCTGAATTTGTGAAGAAAAAAGCACATAGTAGGGAATAATGCAAGCCTATATACACTTTTGACGTCTGCCATGTACTTGGCAGCATATGTCATCTGTGCTGGCCAAGCAACACAGCACAGTACAACTTGTGAAAACAAAATGAAGTCTAGCATGTTGTTCACGTTAACTTTATTGGTGTTACACAAACACAAGCTGCTCTGCGGGCCAGGCTGGGGCTTCACACGATAAATAGATAAAAGATATAAGAGCGGCCCAAGGTTTCTGTGACCTGGCTGAAAACTGAAGGTCGTATTTCCCTCAAGCAGCCCAACAATCTACAATGCAGGAATCCACAATGTCTGCAGTATCCAAACACGCTGGCCATTGTAGTCTGAACACGCTGTGGGTCACACTGCGAGAGGTGATGATGGACAATATACGGGGCTGGGAAATAAAGCAAACATTCCTAAAGTATCTCCTTCGTTTCTCTGCCGGCATAGTTGACTTTTAGCATGAGCTAGCCAGAGTCCTCAGCGTTATCATGACTGATGCTGGAAATTCCACTTAGAGATAAGTAAAGGAGCTTAGGATAATCCACAGACTGAACACTGCAGTTAAAGAAGCAGGGATGTGCTCATTCTCTCTCTCTCACTCTCCCCCTCTTTCCCTCTCTCTCTTTGTATATTTTTTTGCTTTTCTGGTCCCTCACCATTAGTGTCAGCCACTGTGATTATCCAGCCAAAGCAATGGGAGGGGACAGATTGATGAGGAGTCTTTATATTCTTAGCCTGTACATCCCGACTCGTAGCCCCAAACTTGCCGTTCCCCACTGAAGGAGGGCCAAGAATAATGAGCTAGTTAACCAGATGGTTCTCTGCATTTCTGTCATATTACAGCCGACTTGTTTGTTTATCCAAGACGGATCTATATTTCACGTTTTAATTGAATTACTCTGATGCGGACTAAAAGCCCCTCAGTCTAATAACATGCCAATTACAACAAAGACGTATTCAGAATAAATATGAATATAATGCAGTAATTTATGGCTTTAAACACAGGCCGGACCAGGTCCCCTTGACACCATTGATTATTAATTGGTTCGGTGGCTTTGAGAGCCAATTAAAGAGGGCCATTTAGGAGTATCCTGTGGAAGTTAATGGGCATTCATCAAAGGAATGGGACGCCTCTTACCTCCACAGCCTTATATCAATGGGAAATCTAATAGATATTCCCTGACATAATGTATGCCACATATTTGAACATTGGCATGCCTGTATTGAAAACAGTTTATGATTTCTAAATGGATAGGTCACTCGCATGGCTGTGTTTGTGGCATTGCATAGCAATGATACAGGTCAATTTCCTTAAGTAACCTGCTCGATGACGCACGGGCACCAAGCTGCTTTCACAAGCATTTGTGTTACTCCATCATTTGCATGGCGGGGTGCTTGACATCCATACAGTAATGAATCCTTACTTTCTCAATTTATTAATGGACCCAGGGCCCTTAACTCACCCCAGTCCAGTAACATATGTTCTCTAAATATGCATTGATTTATTTGAGCCTTTCATAATGTAGTCTGGAAAGGCCAGGCAAGCGCATTGGTCTCGGGAGTAATTAATTACAGATGGTAAGTTATAACTCACAAAATGCTCAAAAACATCAGGTACCCGTTACCATAAAAATGCCTAGTGAACTTTACCGTAAAGCGATAAACTTTACCATTAAAAATATCCAGCAAACTTTATCGGAACAACAAATGTCATCAGGCTTCAGGTAGATTTTTTTAAGGCCACTGTTAAAGAGTTTACCAAAGGCAGAGCTGTTGTTCAGGAGACAAATAAGTAAAACATTCCATGAATGGTCAAGATGCTTCAAAACTTCGAAACACTTCTAATCATGTTGTTGCAAAATGACAATATATGTTAAATACCTTCTGGATCTAAGCCCAGAGATACACTGTCATACCAATTTTATCAGAGTGTTTTAGTTAAAATGTCCAGTTAACTAATATGGCTGTCATACTCTTTTGTGTATATATAGGCTATGGGTCTGTGTGTGTATATGGATGTCTATGCACGCACAGCTTCAGGCATTATCACTGAGATGAACATTTTTCCCCAGGAACAGCTGGGCTATATCACTTATTTAGAAGTGTAACTAATTATTCTAAGAGCTGTATTGTAAACCCATTTTCCTATCAAACACCACTAGGACTGTAAAAATAAACACTGTCTGCTTCTCTGATACAGCCTCTGGAAAACCCACACCAAGTCCAAGTTCCATTACTTCAAGAGACTCAGGCCGCCCAGTATGCAATGGAATATCACCCATATACAACGTCTATAGTCAGCTACTTCAATATCCTTTAAGTAACAGCACTATTGTGAGGTAAAAAATGAACCAACTTAACCTGTAAATATATACTGTACATATGCTAGACCTTTCACTCATGTACATGGCCACTACTGAGGAGACTGTTCAACAGAATCAAGCCTCAAAATGATCCTGACAGAATAGTGGCTGCAGAGTTGGTAGATGTGCATTAGGTGCTACCATGTTTCTAGGTTTATTTCGTGCATAGGTGTCGCTGCTAGAATAAGACTGGTCTACCAGAAGGTAAGAGGATGACCACAAACTGTGAAAAGTTTTGTTTTTTTTGCCATCAGTATAAAGGCATTTTTTTCATGTGTGTGGGTGGGTTTGTGTGGGTGGTGTGGGAACGAACAGCTCCTTTGGGTGCCACTAATATACTGTACAGATATTAATCACATCTGCAGTGCAGCGCTCAGCTTGCTTAAGGCCCAGCTTGTTCGCAGCATGTTAAAGAAAGCAGCATGAAGCATTTTATTAGCCCGTGCGGCTAACGGCTCCCCGCTCTCTGAGCTGCACAGCTTGAAGGATGTCCAGCGGTACAAAGACCCTTCAAGAAGCATGTGTAAAATTTCTCCACTTAACTCCTATAAATAGGCCCCTCTCCCTCATTTCCTCCTGAGGAGAGTGGCAGGGAAACGGAGAGCCCTTTAAAATGGGTGATTTATTCTTTATGAGGCAATGCTAACAGAAACAGAGTAATGGTCATTTTTATGTGCGGTGTGAATGTGTGTTATCGGTCAGAGGTAATGGACAAGGGGAAAGAAAAACAGTGCTGCTGGAAACATTTGAGGATGCAAAGAATGAAAATATCGTTCTGAGGCCGAGTTTGGTGGAAAAAACTGCCACACAACCATCAAACTAGAACAGCAGGCTAAAGCATCAATGGTGTCTTTCTAAAAAGTCTTTCTAAAGTGTCCTTGAAAGTGCAAGACTATTAATTGTGAGCATTTAAAGGGACATATTAAGGAGAGACGTTGTCTGGACACCCCCCTTTGTCTCTGAGGCTTGATGTTATGTGATTGTATCTGAACTAGCTCACTGGAGTACTTTCAGCTGCTATTACAAGATGCGTACACCTTAGCTATAAGCCTAATGGTTGATGAGTTCTCTTTCACATCTTAACAAAACCCTACATCTCAAAAATAACTATAGAAGAGAGAAACTGTGTTCTTAGCTTTAACTTAAGTAATTTACCCTAATTTCAAATGTATATAAATGTAGCAAGATTTTATTTGAAGTAATTTTGAACTATTTACATTGATCCATTTATCATGAAATGTTCAATGTCAAATTTATGCAAAATTTACGCAAAAGTTTC
The DNA here is from genome assembly GCA_037974405.1 of Brachyalestes nurse. NCBI lineage: Eukaryota > Metazoa > Chordata > Actinopteri > Characiformes > Alestidae > Brachyalestes > Brachyalestes nurse. Next base: position 19,330,936 of record JBBPCY010000007.1, on the reverse strand, counting down.
CCAATGTATGTAATGAGGTTATTATAATAGTATGTTTGTCAAAATTTCTGGAGCATCCATTGCCGAAAACAATATAACCCTTTATTAGTCTCACAGGTGCGAAATTTGCAATGATTGTCAAATGTAACCAGTTTTATCAAGGAACATTACTTAGCATAAAGGTGCAGGTGTAAATAAAATGTGTTAGTGTGAAAGACCTGTTTAACTTCAGGCAATCCCCCCACATCATTTGGCCATCACCCAAAGAACCCTTTGTGACACCTTCTCTTTAGTGTTCATGGTCAGTGACAGAATTATTATGGTTTCTCAGTAACTAGCTAGAGCTCTAGGTTGCCTGTGCCATAAAAATCCATTCCACTTCCTGTACGGTAGAGTTTCTGGGTGCTAGAGGAATGAAAGCCTGTCTGAGCTCCTATCTCAAGACTTTAGTTGCTCTAAGACTGAAAACAGTGGGGAAACACTGCATTCATTATCGTTCTTCTAGATTTTACTCGAGTTCAGGCTCTACCAGGCTAATGATTCTTAGGAGATCAATGCATCTTCAAGAGGGATTTGGGACATGTCAAGAAAGAAAAAAAACAAAGGCAATCATAAACTATTTTTTACAATATTTTTGCCACACATTTGATGTTTAGATGTCACAGTTGCTTAAGATCTTCAGGTCAGCATTATTATTCTTGTATAAATTTGTTTTACACTATGTGTCAAATGCATCCACATAATAAAGCAATAAAATATGCAGCAAAGTAAATAAACGTTGTGAGTAATAATGAGATTACAAAAAATTGATCAGCATCTGACTTGAAGCAATTAGAAATGATTTTTGAATATGCATTTTCATCTAATCAGGCCTCAACCCTTTTCATTACCATATTTTTGCCATATTAATTCTGCAATGCGTGTATTTGCATAATTAGTAAATTTTAACGCAACAACGTTGTGAGTTTATGCTTTGAAAGCATTTACAGATTGCCACTCGCATTATTAAAAAGAAATTCCGTGCACTTATGAAGTAAATATTTGTTTGTCCCAAATCAGAAAAGGGTCCAATTTTCCTGTTACACAAATAACAAAATAGGAAGATGAAAGCATGTGAAAACGAAGAGAAGCAAAATTGTTCACGTGGCGTGTGTGTGTGTATGTGTGTGAAAGTAAAACACAGACCTGCTTCTCAAATCATTAGCAACGTGTTCTTATTAGTCCAGTTTTAATACGGCAGACAAATAAATTTGGTCCGCCAGGATATTTCTGCAGGGGTTGATATGCATGAATAAAAACACAGAATATGTGTTTTTATTTATTTATTTATTTGTCTCTGCCATTCTTTAAAGCTCAGATCATGACAACCATTAATCAGTCTGCAGTAATTACTGCATTTCTTTCATCTGTGTCTGACTGATGTATCAAATTAAGTCCCATGTCATTTGCTGGTATTTTTAAGTTAAGGGACAAACATGTACTAATAAGGCCTGTGCTTTTCAAAGCTGACTAGGGCGAGTAAACAGCAGTGTTTTTTGGGGGCAGCTGTATTTCACACAGTTGGGACGTCTGGGTTCAGCTGTCATGTTCCTGCATCATGGTTTGTGTACTTTGTGTCTCACCAGATGCCGATATTTCACTTGGCCCTGTTTTATTTCTACAGTTGAACATACAGTTAACTGATTTATGTCATATGCCTTTCAAAGCGGTAACAAGCCTCATAAGTGACCCTTTAAGGATGTTCCTTTAAGAGAGGAACGTTGGCTGTATTTTTAAAACTTGTATATGTAACTTTTCTGATATCGGATTTTAATAATAGGGATGGTGATAATTACACACACATGCACTAATGGATTATTTGAACTTGGTTAAATTTACATGGGGTCTAGGGTCTTTAATAGGTGCTGCGTGGTCAGTTTATTTCTGTCAGGTTTAGGCATGTGAGTATTTTTTTATCCCTCCTTCCCAGAGAAAATGACTGGCTCAATTATCTACTTTTTCACCAAATTCTGCACATCTCAGATGATTTTATTCACATCCAGATACACATTTTCAAGACGGATGCCTAATGTCATTAAATAAAACATTTTGGCAGCTTGCAATATTTTGCCTTCTAGTATGTTATACATATTACATGAATAATGATACCAAGACTCAGAGACATTTATTTGTTCTGGGGGACAAAGCGTTCTCTCCTTACGGGTCTTTTGGAGAGATTTATCAGAAGAGTTAGATCCCACTAGTTGATTAAAGTGTAAATAATAACAGCAGTAACAGGTATAAAGCTTTACTTTATGCTTTACTTTGTATAGTTTAGGCATATTAGACTTAGTTTGCTCTCAGATTTGTTGCTAATTTTAGCCATTCTTAATCATAAATCCTTATTAAAGAGTAATGCACACACAGGTATTCATTGGCATGCTCTAATTTAGAAATCCATTCTATTAATTACTTTCAAAAAGCAATACAGAATTTTGGTCTACACTCACCTTTAGAGAGTATGTGCATCTCCTTTAGATCACATACTAAGAAAACAAGTTTTCAGATATACTGTCTCATCTTATTGGAATTTGCTACATTAAGATGTTAGAGACTTGTGTCACCGAACTGCTAAATATATCACAAATCGTTCAAGTAGTTCATGTTTGAAATGTGTACAAATTGTCATGTGTTGCTTCCTATCTTGGCTACAACACTCCTATTAAAGAGATTTTTAATCTCAGTGAGATTTTCTAGGTTTTCTTGCTTCAAATGAACGCTTTCCAGACAGCTGGTCTTTGACTCAGATGGACTTTCCTCGTGTTTTTGTTGAGAACATGCGGCACCTAGCATAGCATGGCGCAGCATAGCATGTCTGAGTGTGTCTGAATGGGAGTGGAGTGCATCTCCCTCTTTGTTGCACAAATGCTCAGCGCTCAAATTAATTAGCGCTCAGCGTCCTGCCTGCTCCATATGGCCCTGCGGAGAGGAGTGGGTGGCTCAGTTTGCAGATGCTTCCGCTTCTTGCTAATGTGCCTCAAACCCTCCGGCAGGCGCCATGCTAAAGCGGCCTGGCGCTCGCCCCACCAGTACCGTCCAAATCCCACACCGCCCCACCCCCCACTCCCCCCCCCTTCATGAGTGTCCCCGCCAGCCCACGGTCCATCTATACCTCATCACCTACCTCCCGCTGCCGCCCATCAAACCAAATAAAGAGCCTGTGCAAAGTGGCCAAAAAGTTACCATGCAGGCGGTCGAGCTGCTGTGCCATTCCAGCTTCTCCCAAGAAGCTTCCCCATCGAGTCGTTGGCGGGGAACCAGACAGTTGGAGTACAAACGAGGCCGAGAAGGTTATCTCGAGGAGAGGAGAGTATTTTGGGCTTTGAGGACAGGAACTGCTAAAACATTGGATCTTCTAATTGTGGCTATGGAACGCTCTTTCCTAACTGCGTTAAATGTTTCAGCACTCCATTGGTGGGCGAAATGGAGCGTAGCGTTCCGTCTGAAAAAGAACAAGCAGGTCCAACCATAACATCAGTTCATCTTAAAGACACTTCTGGCAGGCAGTCAAAAGCAAGGCAGGGGCAACCCATCATTAATAACGGTGCTAATGTGGTCCTGTGAACCTCGTAAGATTTAATCTGTGTAAAAATGAGTCTGCAGTCTACACACTAGGTCCAAACAAATTAGGCTTATAATCTCTGAGCTTAGCTAAAATGTCTGTGTCCCTAAAGTGTCTCGGCTGCCTTCACAGAACGGTTCAGAGATGGGCTTTGCCATTAGATTTTCGCAGGATCTCTCACTGGCGTTGTTATTAGGAGAGTAAAAAGATCATTTCAAATCGAACCACATCGTCATGGCCACTATTGCTCCCAGCGCAATGGTTCTCTCAAAACATAATGGAGTTATGAGACACAAACAGGGTGAGGTATATAAAGCTGTGGACAGGCCGACACAGCCCGAGCAGTCACAGTGACGGGTTATGTGTTAGTGCAGCGGGAAAATAACTCCTCGGATATCCAATTGTGAAATGGTGGTTTTATGAGAGCAGCTTTCAGTGGACAAGAGTTCCTCGGGGCCCCATAGCCCAAAGAAAGGTAATTACTTTTATGGCGGCGTCGCTCTGTGATGGATCACACAGGATAGAGTGGACCGTCTCCTCTCGCTGGAAAAACAGCTGATGTTTACTTACTTCCTGTAAGGTGACACACTAATCAGGAGCACTGCTTCAAGATTTTCACACAAACACACACACACACACACCAGTTCCTTCTTGCACTGAACCACTTGGAATCATTAACCTAACATGTGGCTGCTGACACATTCACAACACATAAAACACAAAATAACTTTCCAATCATTTAAAATCAGCATGTTTTAACTGTTACTGTGTCTGGAATTTCGTGTGCACTTTTAGGGAAAAATCTACATTGAAAATACCAGGACAGTACCCTTTTGCTGAAGGTGTGTAATCTCAGTCCAAATCGGTGTCACATCTGCATCTGGGTCTCCTCTCGGTAACTGGAGGTATGATCTTTGCCAGACCACAGCTCATCATCAGAGTCACAATTTTGATGACTCGAGACTCATCTAGCAAAAATTCTGTTTGGGAGTTTGAAGATAGGGAACACAAAGGGATTCAAAACATGCACTCATAGACTTGGGACTCAAATTGAGACTCAGGATATGATTTGAGATTTGCCTGTACTGACCTAGGACTTACTTTTTACTTGGAAGTCAATCCGTTGTTTCCAGCTATAGTCATCAGCCAATTTTTTCTACTTATGTTTTACTTTATTGTCACTGTCCTGATATGTTTTACTCATCTTTTAGATTAAATAATTCTAGGGCAGCTGAGGGTCCTTTCTGTGTGGAATATACATGTTTTGTCTGTGTCCGTGTGGGTTTCCGCCGGGTGCTTCTAGGTGTGACTTCGTGTGTGTGAGTGTGTTTATCTAAATGTTTGTCCTGAGATGGACTGACATCTTTTTCAGGTGTATTGTCTCCTTTGGTCCTATGACCACTGGGATAGGCTCCAGTGCTCCCTGCAACCGGGATAAGCAGTTCAGATAATGGACGAATAGATGGATATTTAATAATTGTTAAATAATGCTAATACCTGAAAATTTTAATTGGGCTGAAACAGAGCACATACATCACTGAATGGTATATCTCCACATTACAGTGAAACTACAGTTACAGCATATTAATATATTAAAATTACTTTTGTGCTCAACCTCCAATGTTTTCCAATAACTGTGAGCACACTCTTATCCTACCAAGGATGCAACACTAATTTTCACGTTTGTTCAATTGTGTTGTTTAAGAGCTATTTGGTTTTATAAGACAGAAAGAGGAGCAGTGGGCCTAAATTAAATGCTTGACAAGGTAAAAAATATCCAGAACTCTGTATTTCACAAAACTACACTCTACATTTTACATCTTTCTGTTCGTTGGTGTTGTGGTCCTGGTCTGGTTCTTGGGGACTGAAGCCAGGTAGTTTTGTTCTCCTGCAAATCCCCATGCACCTGAAGCAGGTAATTAAGGGCCGTGTGCTTGGCTCAGCTGTGTTGGGAACTGATGAAGAAGGGGAAAAATGTGAACTGGCTACAATGACGGCAAAAGCAGTGCTGATAATGTACTTTGCTGAGTTTTGTAGGAAAGATGAAGACTTAGCGAGAGAGAGAGAGAAAGAGGGAGAGACATGTTAATGAAGTGATATAAAACATTTAGCCCAGACAAAATCAAACTTGGTAAATGAGAGAGAGAGAGAGAGAGAGAGAGGGGAGCAGAGATTAGGTCTGGTTTTCAAGAGTGACATGTAGTGCTGCAGTGCTGATAAAAGAGCAAAAGGGGGATAGAGATGTCCTGCCTGAACCATGACACGGTCAGCTGCTGCCCCCCTTACTACCTTTTCCATTTCAACAGATTTTTTGCTGCCACTGCTCATTTTGCACATAGTGTCCAGTGTTTTGTGCAGTGTACAGTGTATATGTTTCTGCAGACTGTTGGTTGTGATTCCATATATATATATATACATATATTTGTATACATTTTTATACATATATTTTTTAACACATATATATTCTAACAGCGCATGCAGATCTACCGCAACAGGAGGATGTGTAGGCCTAGTTGTGTGTGTATTTCCCACTGTGTAAACTTCTGTCCTTCAAAGTGCAGAGAAATGTGGAATTTCCCTCTGTATCCATTAGTGGCCAGACAGGACTAAACGGAGGGTGTGTGTCGCATGAGTGTATGAGGGGATCTATTTGGATACATTTTAATTAGTGTCTGTGTATGTATGAGGGTGTGTACTTGTGGTCGGTCTCTCTCTCTCTTTCTCGCTATCTTTCTGTTTCTGTTTTTCACTCTTTCTGTGAATACATTTGCATGCAGACACCTGAATTTATGAAACATTCAAATTGTAAATATAGATACATTCATTTTTTTCATTTATTTGTTTAATCATTGTCTTTTATTCAGCTTTGTATTCTTAAGTTTATATTACTGTGCAAATTATTTTACTGGGGAACTATGTGATATTAAGCTTTGTTAAATTTAGGAATTTTGGGAATGTCATGATTCAGCACACTTATAAAGTATGGAAGGCATTGGTTAAATCAAGAATGACAAAATATGTGTGTGAAATTGTAATTATCTATATGTGTGTGAAGATATATTTAGATGTTAAAATCCATCACATGAGCCTCTGGCCAGGGAAATAAAAGTAACACTTGTTCATCTGCCCAGCTAAGTACCAGTGCACTGTGTGTATCTCCTTTAACAGAACCTCCTGCTGTGCTGGTTTGTGTGTGTGTGTGTGTGTCTTTGTATGTGTGAGCACAGAGGGTGGGAATGGCCAGTCTAAACCTGGGGCTCTTGGCCAGGCCTTCACTCCGATCAGACAGTGAGGGAGTGAATGGTGAGGAAGATGATGATTAGGTGTGTGTGTGTGTGTGTGTGTGTGTGTGTGTGTGTTTTCCTCTGCCAAGTGACACCCATCTCTGACCTCCCAGCAGATGTTCACTGTAATAATCTCCAGTTGAGAGAAAGGCATGCAACACCAGGTGGAGAACCAAGAGAAGCTCTCTCTCGCTCTCTCTGTCTGTCTGTCTGTCTGCCTGTCTGTCTCTCTCTAGCACTCTACCTCTCTTTCTTTCAAAACCCTTTTTGTTCCCTTGCCAAAAAACAAAAGGTCCTTTGAGGTATTGCATTGCATCACACACACAACATACTAAAGGTATGAACCTTTGAGTGTGTGGAACGAGGTGGCAACCCTGACGACGCACCTTTATATCCTGGGCATAAGTGGACAGAGATGTGGGCCTGTCTGATTAGCATGCTGCCATCAACAGACACACACACACCTGTGTGGAGGAGTGTGGAGGGGGAGAGATAGAAGACTAGCCGCCATGCTGGAGTCTCCTGTGCAAGGGCAGAGCTCCTGTTACTGGCTACTAATGGAGTGCTGCTATTTTAGTGGCATTGATTGACTGCTCCCTTCCTCTGAGTGAACAAGTGCCCACCTCAGCCCGGCCGGAAGAGATGGAGGTAGAGCATGGACTCGGACAGGAGGACAAGAGAAAAGAAAAAGAGAAAAGACGCTAAGAGAAGAGAAGAGAAGGGAAGAGAAGGGAGGAGAAGAAAAAATAAAAGAAGTGAAGAAAAAATAAAAGAAGAGAAGAAAAAATAAAAGAGAAGAGAAGAGAAGAGAAGAGAAGAGAAGAGAAGAGATGGAGGTAGAGCATGGAGAAGAAAAAATAAAAGACGAGAACAGAACAGAACAGAACAGAAGAGGGAATTGTGTGTCAGGTGTATTTCCCAAGTCGGCCTGTAGGGGGTGCAGTGTTTCCACTTTACCGAGAGCACTGCTTGTGACTCCGGAGTCAAAGATCAGCTGTGATTGTTGTCTTTTTGTGTTAACTATCAGCATGTCGGACGGCTGCTATCAAAAACCTTCTAGCACTCGGCCTCTGAAGGCTGGACCTGCCACTCACACACACACACACACACACACACTCACACACACAAAGTGTAGAGAGTCTTAACCACACATTATTCGCTGGCACAGAGCACTAAGCCAACAGTTGGGAGAACATGATGTATGGTGAGAAAGTGAATGCCACAAACTTTCTCTTATGATAACATATGCAAACACACACAAACACTCACTAATATGCACACACACGCACACACAAACATACAAACAATTGTTAATTCCTGTCTGAGGGATGTTTTCATGTTCTTTTGTATGTTCTTGGGTACAAAAAAATGCAGTTTTATTCCTAAACCAACACTAACCTTGATCTCAGCAACCAACAAAACACACACATATATGATATATGTGAGAACATGTGTTCTTATAATTATGTAATTATTATAAGGCAAGCTCATCTGTAAGCATATTTACTGATTTATGAAATTAGTCGATTCACGGTGAGGAAGCATTTTTTTTTCACAGATTTAGATATTTTCCCCTGGAATGACTTGCACATCCTGTGTGTTAGTGGCCAGGCTGTGTGTGTGTGTGTGTGTGTATGTATGTGTGTGTGTGTGTTTTTGCCTACGCGCAGGGAATAGGAGCTTGCATATTTAAAGACAGATGTCCTTTACCAAGTACAGTGTCATAACAAAAAGTACCAGCACACAGAAATGTAGCAGACCTTCTAGCACAGTGTGGATCCTGTAAAAACAACACTGAACTGCACAGCCTTTTGCTTTTCAAAACACTCCTCTTCATACAGAACAAAATAATACCTGGCTTCTATATATTATATTTTAATAGAATTTAATACATTTAAAAACTAAATTCACACAAACCCTCCCCAGCACATTCATTTCTTAAACAAGGACATTCACTTTTGAATGAGTGTCTGTGTGTGTATGTGTGTGTGTGTGCCTCCAGGACGAACAGTAGGGCAATGAGGAGTGTATTTAATGATCTGATAATATATGTTTATTCAAATCTAAATCTCGGAAGGATCATCTCACCCTGGAGGACGAGAGAGAAAAAGGGGAGAGAGAGAGAGAGAGAGAGAGAGCAAGAAACAGAAAGAGAGAAATGCCAGAGGCAAACACACACACACACACACACACACACACACACACGCACACACACACACACACTCTGCTTCCTCTCCCTCCATCCACACACACTGCTGCATCAACTCTGGTGCTGCTTTTGTGTTGTACAATTTGCATGAATGTCATAAATGTCACAATTTTTAATGATTTTTAATGACAATGATTTAATGAAGACTCATTATAATTAAATAGTTTATTATATCATCATGAATATGCCAATACCTGCATGTGCACCTGAACTAAAAATTATACATCACATATATAATAATATTATTAATAATAATAATAATGAAATTAATATGTTCCTGGAATCCTACATTTAAAAAAGGATCAGGCTGAAAAGTATCTGTATCTCTCTGCATTTGTATTGGCTTAAGTAAGGCTGAGGGAAAACATTTTTTTTCTTTGCTACAGTCATTAATATTATTTCTTTTTTCCCTGAAATGACGCTCCTCTGACTGAATTTCCTGTTCTCCTAAACTTGTCCTCTTCTGAATGTTCATATCTGCTGTGCAGCACATTCAGTGAGGGACGTGTGGAATGGGCTTTAACTGCTACTGCCTTTGATCAACCTTAAAGAGGGAGAGAGAGAGAGAGAGAGAGAGAGAGAGAGAGAGAGATGGAACTAAGGCTGATCGCTCTGCCCCCAAACACACAGATACACATGCTCACACACACACACACACACAAACACACAGCTTTCCAGCTGAGACTGCTGCAAAACAACTAACCAAGGTGACTCTATCGATTTGTGGATGAACAGGAGCGCAGTAAAGGAGTGGGTGGAAAAGTAACCAGTGGATTAGGACTGAGACAAAATAATGGAAAACACAGGCCACCGGGTGTGTTTGTGTGTGTGTGTGTGTGTTTGCCTCTGTGGGGAGATTTTGCTGCACCTCGCAAGACAAAATGCCCCCCACCTCCATCTATCAATCTATCTATCTAGCCATCTATCTATCTATCTATCTAGCCATCTATCCTCTGAACACTTTTCTTCTTTAACTCCTGATGAAATTAAGTTTTGTGCTTCTGTAGATTCATTTTCATATGCACAATGTTTCTTCTTCTTCGTCTTCCTTTTATTATTTTTTTTTTAGCAATAACTGCAGTAAAAACACACTGTAAACATAATGTAATACAGATGACTCATCTTAGTAATACTTAGTAACATCTGACTTAGTAGTGTATTAGATGTAATTATTGTCCAGACACACACACACACAAATAGAAGCCAAACACTCAAGATATTTTCCAAATCCTAATCTAAAATTTGTTCTACTTTAGTTTATTTAGATTAGATCAGCACTTGATTTTGTCTTCCTTAGGAATGTAAATTGAACATCTCATACCCTTTTTATATTGCCGTGATGGGGCCTCAACCAAAACATTGTTTGCATTGATTGGACTAGAACTAGAAAGGCTAGAGAAGATGATTTTAAAAGGTTAGCGACCTTTAGTTGTTATTGGTTATGTAGTATTCTGTGGAACTGCAAAAACAAGCAATGATTTAACAGTACAATAACAACAACAACACTAATAATAATAATAATAATAATAATAATAATAATAATAATAATAATAATAATAATAATAGTAATTAATATTTATACATTACATTATATACTGAGGGAAATCACATGTACCACTGAACTGGACAGGAATGAATGCAGTGTTAAAAGCAGTAGATGGCAGTGAACAGTAATAATGTAAGACAGAGCAGTGCTTAGGAAAAAAAATGTAGAATTAATGTGTGTAATGACAGTCATTAGTGTGTAATTACAGTGCAAGAGCCCGGGCACTGAGGCTGAGCCTTAAATCAGTGGCGTGTCCCACAGGGCACATCTCGCAGCCTCGTGCTGAAGGCGACACAGAGGTGTGTGTGAGCGTGTGTGTGTGTGTGTGTGTGTGTATGCATGCCTGTGTGTGCTTGCATACCTGTGTGCGTTTGCCACAGGAGCAGAGCAGTGTACAAACAACCGCTGCTCCTGAAGTGTCCCACTGAAGCACTGAAGCCTTTCTGTCTGTGTGCAGCTCTCTCTGCGGTGTATAATACACTGTTCTGTCAGCGCCAGGGGGAAAACCACCTGCCTATTGGTGCGCTGTGTGCTTGAGTTTTTGCGGTATGTGTGTCTGTGTGCATGTAAGTGAAAGAAAAAAGAATATAACGGAGAGGGTTTAATGGCAGTCTTGGCGATGTTCAGGGATGCTGGTTGTTATGTGCTGTTTTGGTTAACGTGTGTGTGTGTGTGTGTAAAGAATGGAATTCTTGGGATATTTTGTTGAACAATTTCTGCATATTTGTGCATGAAGATGCTTAGGAATGTTTTGTGTTTCTCTGTGTGTGTGTGTGTGTGTGTGTGTGTGTGTGTGTGTGTGTGTGT
>JBBPCY010000007.1:19303263-19319410 GCA_037974405.1 Brachyalestes nurse | reverse complement strand
CATACACCCAACCATCCATCCATCCACCCATCCACCCATCCATCCATCCACCCATCCACCCATCCATCCACCCACCCATCCACCCATCCATCCATCCATCCATCCACCCACCCATCCACCCATCCATCCACCCACCCATCCATCCATCCATCCATCCACCCACCCATCCACCCATCCACCCACCCATATAACCCTATCTATCTACAGTTGGACTAAGACTCATAGCTAACTTTCATTAAGCTCAAGACCCTCAGTGAAAATTGTAAGACTAATGTGTCTAATTTCCCTTTTCCCTAGGGGTCAGAGTTCATCCTCAGGGTTAGCATGGTCACTAATGTTGTGGGCAAGATTTCTTCAGCTCATCCCTCTTCAGGTTAACTATGACTGATTTCAGGTATGCTGCAGGCCAACAGGAACAACAGGACCACCTCACCCACATTAATCTAACTTTCTACCAAGCAAGCATGGTAGTACTAGAAGTGAAACATCTGTCTTCGTCACCCTGTTGTACCTAAGATAAATCAAACGTACAGAGTTCTGGGGCCAAGGAGTATAAAAGGAATGTAATTGAACTGTAGGGTTATATTCTCTACCTGCTCCAGTTTGTTTGTGGTGCTGGGGTACGATCCATCCAGTCCATTGTCCTGGGACAACTGCCGTGTCAGAGCTCCGCCTGAGTCCCGAAACATGATGTCCTTCTCCAACAGGCTGTCCCTCTTAGAGAGAGGTAGTGCCACGGAGGTCCTGCATGAAACAGTTCAGACATTCAAGAAAATAAACAGACACAGTTTGTGCAAAAAATAATTATTTGAAGAAATGTTAAAGAACGTTTGGTACCCTAAAGAATGGGAAATGTGCAGGCGTGAAGGGCCTTTTTAAAGTTTAAAGAACATCCACACAGCGTAAATGTTCTACAGCAGCACACCGTTTTTTTCTTGAAAAACTTTTAGAACCCTACCATACAATGGAAAACCAAACATCTCATGCTTTTTCAAAATAAAGTTTAACGTAGTACGTAAATCTCACTAAAGGTTCAAAATGAACCCTTCACTCCCCATTTCATACAGTTCATATAGAACATGTTAGAATATGTTAGCTTGGATTTCTTTTTGAAGACAACACAATAAGGCAGGAGAACCAATCAAAAAATAGGTAATCTACATATAGGTATAAATTACACATACATATACATATATGTAAAAAATATATTTCATAAATATTTTGGCACACAAAACCAAAAACACCATAAAAAAAACACCACATATGAACATATGGCACAATGTACAGCTCAGACAACCATGTGAAAAAGATTAAGAGTTATCATCTTACATCTTAGAAATTACTTGCATGATCACACTCAGTGCTTTTCATGCATTTTCCACACTTTTACCGTAATGTACATACAGTTTTTTAACAATGGTGTTGTTTTCCTGGTTGAGGTCTTCACAGTGTTCGTCCAGGTAGGGAGGGAGGGTGGTCGGGTCTTTCTGCTTCTTGACCCAGAACTCCTCTGCCTTCGTTAACATGTCCGCTATCTGATCAGAGGCAGCAATGTCTGAAAAGAGGAAAGAGCCACTCTTTTGCTGTGGGAACAATGACTGGTAGCCTTGACCATCATGTAAAAAGAGATGGAGCATCAGTATACTTGTTGTGGAGCTATAGTCGCTGGTATTTGAGGGAAAACAGGTCCTGTGACAGCTTCACAGAATCAATGACACTTCATTTAATACAGCCTTTTACATCAATATTATCCAATCCGGATAAAGGCACTTTGAGCTCAGTAGCTAGCTGTGGTTGTCTCTTTCTTTGTTATTGTCTGTGGGGCTCTTCTTTTAGCCATTTTCTCAGTAACCCGCCCCCCTGCTGTCTTTCATGTGGATCTGCCTATGCTGAAATGGGCACCGAGGCCTACTGTGGATCGATCCATCTGTGCTTAAGAGACAAAAAGACAGTAAAGTTCCCTCCCCCTAATGAGAGCTAAGAGACGATAAGGGGGCAGTTTTCATTCCAATAAAAGAGAGTGACACCAGATGACTCTCTTTCTGTCCTCCTCCGCCTCTTTCTTTTTCTTACCACCTCCCCACCACACACACACACACACACACACACACACACAAACATGTGCGCACACACACACACACACAAACATGCGCACACACACACACACACAACATTCACACTGTGTTCCTGTGCTCATCTATTCTTCTAAACAAGATATAAATAACTACTTTTCATTACTGTATTTGTTTGTGTTAATATTAGAGGCCTCAAAATTTGTAGGTTAATAAACTATTGACACCATTTTTTTTTAACACAGTTAAAAAAGTGCATTTTCTTAGTTTGATTCTTTGAACCCTTTTGAACCATTTGTTGTGATCTAGGCTAAAGCCCAGGTGTTTATGTGCTGTTGTTACTCCATTTGGATGTATGGATAAAACAACAAAATCAACTTAACTAGCAAGCTGTATGAACGAGGGTATAATTGTGGAAGCGTTTTAAGTATTACCGGTATATATAAACATGTAACCACTGTTTCAACAATTACAAATAAAATCATAGAGTCCATTGGTTTTGGTCTGACTTCGAACAGTTTACTAATTATGAAATGTAAACATTACAGTTTCAGAGGGGGCTATTTTAAAATACTGAAGTACTTGTTCCAAAATACCAACCTGCATTTGTTTAACGATACATTTCTAAAGCTAATTACAAGTCTATTCCCAAATGTCACCTCACAAAAAACATTAGTTTTGCTCTTTTAGCTCTTGTCAGGTCCAGGCTGTTAGCCCTTTCTGTCCAAAAGTGTATAAACTAAACCACACATACAAAAACTTTCTGACTCAAAGTTGAACATGTCCTCATATATATGCTTCTGCCTCCCTAAAGCTCTAAAGAGGTGTTATTTGAAAAAGAAAGGCTTCATTTGGCCCCTGAGTGTCGCGCCCTTGACATCCTTGAGCTAAGCCCTTGTGTTAGAATGAGCTATTGATTAGCAGCAGAGGTGAGGAGTGGAGCGGAGAGCTGATGAGAACAGAAGCAGAGAAGCGAGGGATAGTTAGAGGGAACGGAATGAGCAGTGTCAGGGGAGCAATGGAGACTTAGCATGGGGTGCACGCTCACTGGGCTCCTTCTGCAGAACCTGCAGCACAAACTGAGTAATCCCTCCAGTGAGTGCTATAGCCATTTATTCAACCAAGTGCAAGTCTGGCCTTTCTGATATTAACAGGCTCCTTGTTTCTTACATTCTGTACTTCAATCCATTTCATTCAGTCAAGAAAATTTGGCCTGATGTTTCTGTAGACAATTTATCATTTTTCTTTCTAGACGTACACTTGTTGATCTATAACTGACCTGTAACTGATGTATCTATGTTCCGTTTACACATGTGCTCTTGCGTAGCTACTGTTATTAGGTTGAGCAAGCTTTACATAATTCTGGTGATATATTTCATCACATGAAAAATTAACACACACAACTCTAAAGTGCATACATAATTCACATCGGACCTCTACAGTTTCAATCACATTAAGCTTTCAAGGTGTTGTATCTAATCAAAATCCTAAAAATTTAGCATGATAAGACTTGATGGAAAAACTAGTGTTGATCTATCTATAACAGTGTGAGCTATTAAATGCATAGAAAATAAATACAATTTAAAATGAATAACACACTCTAAATGGGCAGGCATATTAACGAGAATAAACTTTCTGTTAAGCTTCTTCAGTTTGGCAACACTTACAATGAGAGATTATATATGTTGGCAGAGTCAACACGGTATAACCGGAGGGCTGTTATTAGTATAAGGACACAGTAATGAGCATATCTCAGTTGAGAAGGGGGAAAATTTGTATATATTTAACTGTTTTACATTTTACAGATACTCTGGAAGCCCTTCTTTTGTGACAGATGTGAAAATCAGAAATTCACTTAGAATATACCTTAGGTCTTAATGTCATCTTTTCACCTTAAAATAGTACTGAAAGCCCCACAGCACTTCTGCGCTAGTTTCTTGAGTCACAGGACAGAGTAAATAACTTGCATCTGAAATAAAAAGTGCTTAAATTGTTTGTCTACGGTCCTCTTAGTCGCAGTGCTTAAAAGAAAAATTATGAATTTATCATTGGTGCTACCCGAAGCAATCAATTTTTCTTTACCCTTCTATTCTTTTTCCACATTCCTGGTGTGATAAAAAAACAAATTAAAAAAAACTACTAAATTGCATCATTTTTCTCTGAAAAACCTCAATGGTAATAAAAGAGAAAGTATAATAGATGTAAAACCATCACCCTAATTCACACTATTTATGACCAACAACTCTTGACAATACTAAACGACCCTATGTGAACTCTGTGTGTGTGTGTGTGTGTGTGTGTGTCTTACCTGAGGGCTTGTCTTGGTTGCAGTTGAGGAGAGTTGGGTCGGCTTTGTGCTTCAACAGCTGGTTTACTATACGAGTCTACAGGAGAGAAACACACATAGACACACACATTTTCATCACTTGCGAAACTCAAAGAGAATGCTAAAACATTTTCTAGATGTAGGTCACATGCTGAAGCAGACTGTGCACTCTCCCACCCCACAAAGAGCTCTCAGCTATGAGCCCAAACGACAACAGCAGCTGCCACAGTGATCCCACACTACAGCTAAGACCCGCCCTTTCCATATGTTTGCACACACACACACTCATTCACTTCCTCACCTACTCACTCACTTATAAACTCAAGTATTCATTCACTCAGTCACTTACTCACTCACTCTCTCATAACCCCCACCAACCACTGCCTCACTCATTCACTAACTACCTCACCCATTCAGTTAGTCACTCACTCATAACCCAAGCATTCACTCACGTCCTCACTCATTCACTCAGTACCTCACTCATTCAGTTAGTCACTCACTCATAAACTCAAACATTTACTCAATAACTTACTCACTCACCCCCTCATAACTCAAGCATTCACTCACTCCGTAACTCGTTTAGTCAGTCACTCACTCACTCATAAACTCAAACATTCACTCAATCACTTACTCACTAGCTCATAACCGAAACATTCACTCGCACTCTCACTCATTCACTCAGTACCTCACTCATTCAGTTAGTCACTCACTCATAAACCCAAGCGTCCACTCATTACCTCACTCATTCAGTCAGTCAGTCACTCATAAACTCAAACATTTACTCAGTAACTTACTCACTTACTCACTCACCCCCTCATAAACCAAGCATTCACTAACTCCCTAACTCGTTCAGTCAGGCAGTCACTCATTCAGTCAGTCAGTCACTCGCTCATACCCCAAGCAGTCACTCACTCCCTAACTCATTCAGTCACTCACTCACTGTTCTTATATTTATTTATATATCCATATATATTTATTTATATACATACATACATATACTCATTGTGTACATACATACATACTTATCATATCTAGTTTACACGTACATATATATTTTACAATACACATGTCCATATTTTATATTTATAGATGGTAGAGTGTGCCCCACATTCTTGTAGACAGAATCTGACCAGTGATGAATGGGTGGAGGGTGAAGCTAAGAAACTGCTTGGTGGCAGATGGGCTAAATTTTGTACAGTGGACCGATATGGTAAGTGGCCATTGTAGACACACACCCACATCCACACCCACACACCCACACACACACACACACAAACTTCAGAGGAATATCCTTTGATGTGAGAGAGTGTAGCCATCGGGTCAGCTCATCAGTCTGCCAGACAGCAGTGTGAGGCAGAGCCATTAGAGCCGCTGGCTGTTCTGCATGCTAATAGAGTAGTGAAGTATAAGCCAGCATCTAAAAATACCTCAGTTACACAGCAGCACCGGAACTGTCACTGTACAGAATACACACAAACCACTTGGCCCAGGGATTCCACACACTGCAGCAGCTGCATTCTTCACTCACCAAGATGCTCTCTGTCTTTTAGTTCTCTGACTGTAGGACAGTACAGTGTGATGAAGGGCATCTGTGCAGTTTTTTTTGCTGTGCATTATGATCCTCTCTGGCCTCAGGGTAATAAAGCAGTTGGGCTGAAACTGGAGTTTTGTTATATGGTCATAGATTACTATGGGCTGAGACTGCGGCATGAAATTCTGCTGAGTCACCTCACTGCCTGCAGTGCACAACAGTGCAGAACGCACAGACACATACACACACACACACACACACACAAATCCACACACACAGTTTATAATCACAACAAACGAACACGTTTGTTTTCCAAGAAGAATGCATTTTACAAGAATCTTCCTATGTAGAATGGAAAGACATGTGAGGTATTTTCTGCGGATGTGAAATGAGTGTTAGAGTGGGGTAAAAGAGATAGAGGTGATGGAAAGAAGGGCAGAATGTTAAATAGGTACAAATTAGTGTATCCTTTGAGAAAAGAAAAATGAGAGGGGGAAAAAAGAGAACAATCTTGTAGAAGAACAAAATTCCCTCTATCAGCAGCCCAACATACAGTAGTGCCTCCAAATGTAATCAAATATTTGATCATGTCAGCAAGATTCTCCAACCCGGCCCGCCTCCCTCTGGAAATCAATCTCTACTCTTACAGAAATACTATTACACTTCTATTACCAGGCATCTAAAACAAATTGCTGGACATGTAGTCAAAGCTGTGTCTCCTTATGTACAAGCAAGATCAATAGGAGACTGAACAATGCAGGGTTGATGAACAGTATTTCATCTGCAGCTACTCATGAACTAATTCATGTGTGTGTATGAGAAGACATTTACAGGTTCCCTGTGTGAATAACGATAAAGGTATCTAATGAAACATAATAGCTCTAATGAAGCTCATTTAGAAAAGCCAACAGGTGTTGAAAAATTCTTAAATTTTAAAACAAGGAAATGCAAGGAAATGCAAGAAAACTGTTTACAAGTAATTCTGACTCATTCGAATTAGTCGTCATGTTGTATGACGTGAAGACATTAGTAATAGCAGAAAAGTACAGACATACTGACCTGTCCATATTTGGCAGCCAGATGGAGAGGAGTCCAGTAAGAGTTGTCTGCCGGCTGTACATCTGCTGCACTCTCCAATAACAAAGACACTACGTCCCTGTAGCCACTAGCGCAAGCCATGTGTAGCTAAACACACACACACACACACACACACACACATTTCACAAGTAACAGCGGTGTAAAATAAAACAAAGCTTCAATAAGTATTCTTAAGTTGATTTTTGAAACATTTGAATTGACCATAACTGATTACACTAATAACAATGCACTCATTACAATTACAATCAACCATGATCAATAAAGTAATAAACTGTAAATGTTTTATATTCTATATTCTACTTCGGTCTACAATATTCCTCACATTTGTGTACTCAGTGTATTCAATTCCTGATTGTACAAATAAAATAAAACAAAATAAAACTAGCTGGGGCAATTTCAAAGTAGCCAACACTATTTAGACCTAAGATCTATGACAATTCCTGAATATATGATCTTTCAAAGTTTGTTGCTTCAAGCTTGAAACAACTGTTTGATTAACTTTTTTGACAAATACAGTAATCTCCCGCTTTTCGCAGGGGTTACACCCCCAAATATGCTCCCAGAATACTTTGATTTTGTTTTAAACTCAGTTTAATGCATTACCCACCCTTAAAGAAAATGTAAAGGTAAACCCATATTCACCTCTTTTCAAGGTAAACCCGTCTTTTAATTTAAATTCCCTGCCGAGATATAAAGTATCTCAAAAGTATTGGGACACTGCAGCGAGGTGAACGGTTTTCGGAGAATAATCCTTGATCTACTCGAGCTAAAAATACAAATGAGGGCTCGTTAGAAAGGTCTTGAAATCGCACTTGGAGTGCAGGGACTCAACCCTGGCATTCAAAAATTCGAAAATTCGAAAAAAAGTGCTTCCAGGTCGGCTACAGACTGCCCTGAGTCCCCTTGTGTGAAAACATCCAGGAAAATATATTTATTGCCACAAAAAAGCAAAAAAGGTGGAGTATTTTTGCAGTTTCCGTGTTATTGTGTGGATTTCCGCGTAAAACTATGAGTTCGGTTCTCAAAAAAAATCTGCGACTCCCGATCCGTGTAAAAAAATAAAGTAGGCTGGATTCTATCAAGCCAATTTAATTATGCTGATGCACTGAATCATCTTTCAGAATCATGACCGCTACATTTTTGAGGGATCAGAGACCCAATTAACAAAATACTGATCTACATCTACAAAGTAAAAAATATCGCTGCTAAAAAGGGTTCTTCACGTGATGCAACAGAATAATTATTTTTGGTTCCCTAAAAAAGCTTTTAGAAAAAGCTTGTTTCTCAGAAGAACCATTTCTATGAATAAGATTTGCACAGGTAAAGCTACACTGTATGGACAAAAGTATTGGGACACACCTGTTTTTCATGTTTTGAGCTAGGCCCCTTACATATGACATGTTTGTTGTATCTAAAGCCTTATTAGTTTGATAGGAACTCCAGCAAGGCTTTGAAAATCAGAATCACTTCTCAGGACTCTTGTTTGTGAGCAATATTCTGAAAGGACCATCAACAGCACAGGAATTGCCTTGCTGTCATATGACATGTTTGGTGATTCTTGTATCTTGTAGTGTGAGGAGTTTGATGACTAAAAACAAATGGGAAATCTCAGAAAAATGTCATTATGTGCAGGGTCTCTTGTTATTTCATTATCCCTGACACTGCTCATCCGAAGTGCTAGTGTAGGCCAGGCATTAGCCACAAAAAACAGTCTGCTCTGAATGCATTGTTTTTGTGATGTCATGGAAAAAACGTATATATACGTCTATTCAGCCTGGCCTATTCATTGCAAGAAGCGTCTCAGGCAGGCGTTTTTTTGAAAGACGCACAAAAAGGCGGAGCCAATTAGAACAGAGTCATTTAAACAGTCATTTAGAACAGAGTCATTTAAATATATTGGTCTTATAGGTAACAGTGTTGTTTGCAGTAATGGAAAAATACAGGTACAGCTTACAATAAATAATAATGTTACAACAGCAAAAATAAATAAATAATAAACAAATCAGCCTTTTAATTTAAATCATGAAAGGTCCTTCACACTCACAATTCTCGTTTATAAAAATGGTCCTTCAGGGAACTAAAACGCCATTTTATGGCATTTTAATCACCCAGCTATTCACATTAAGGTTGGAGTTGTGTTTGAGGTTCAGTGAGGAACATGAATTTTTACCAGCGTGACTCCATCATCGTTGCGTTGGTTGACACTGGCTCCACTGCTGACCAGCTGTCTCACGTCTGACAGCATGACGGAGGCTCTCTGAGTCTTCATCTGGTGTATGGAACTCATATCCACTCCTGACACAGACACAAACACACACACAAACACACACAAACATAAAATGAGTGGGTGAGAAACACACAGGCATCACAGCTGTTCTCACATCCCACGCTGTTAAGAGTTGGCTGCAGCCTAGGGCTGGTCGATTATACGCTCACGATTAGTGATCGTGATTAAATTCAGTTCGATCACGATGATCAGCTGTGGGTATATTTACTCGATCACATGCATTACGTGCGGCAAGAGGTGCACGACAACTGGCAATCAGAATCCACCCTCCCTGTGGTGACGTGTCATGCGCAAAGGCATCGGTTCTAAGAGATACTGCATCAGCCTATCCAAGCTGAGACAGAACCTGACCAGTGATGAATGGGTGGAGGGTGAAGCTAAGAAACACATAACTGTTCAGTAAAACAGACATTGTAAGTAGAGAGTAGATGCACGTGAAAAACGGTGGGCTGAGCCCTGGAAAAGTCCCTCATTAGCATATCCTTTGTCTGTAGGTAAGCCTCCAGTCTGGACAGGGAAATTGGGATTTCCCCCATCTTTTCCACACAGAGCTTTGAAGTGTGGCCAGAATAAATACTTCTCTCCTCCCGCTCTCTCTTTCTCTCTCCTCCACTCACACCAGCTTTATGCACATGCAATATCTTTGTTTCCCATTGTCCCCCCTGCTGAAAATGATGCCCAGTGGTGTCTTGCCGTCTTGCAATATGTGATCTAACAGACAGAACAAAACTTTACTTTTGCTTTGTACACGAGAAACATCACTCGTGTCAGAAGTGTCTCAAAAGTACTGACTGTTTCAAACTCTGAAACACTTGTGTCAGATGTGCTTTCATGCTCATTCTTTCTTCTAATTGCAAGTTGATGCAAACAGGTTACTGTATACCAGATACAGGGACTTGAGTCACACTCAAGTCACATGTTGACTGACTCATGACTGAACGCAGACTTAAGACTCACTAAGAAAATGTATGAAAAAAGCTGAAAATTACAGACGAAAAATCATAAATAAAACTGAGTAACCTAGGGACACCAAGCCAAAATGTGAAAAATGAATAACACTTTTAGTTTCCATGCACTACTTTTGCTACAGTCATGTGCAGACACTGCTGTTGTTTTCCTGCAGCTCATAACAAGAATTTGATTTCATCACGGTTAGATGGACAGAACAAAACAATATATTCGGAAAGTGTGATGTTTAACTGAAAAGAGGAGCTTGTATCTTGGACAGGAAGTATGCTGGCTAGTGCACTAGTTGAAATTTCACATTCAGATCACATTCCTGTGAAACTAGCTAGCACTCATGCAATGCAAACTGCAAAATGGACTGTTCCTGTTTATTTTGCCTTTTTCTGTTGAAAGCAGCATGTATGCATGCTTACAATTTATCAATTGTATTTGACTGTCCTTGTGAGTAAAATGTAAAGTTTACGTTGTTGGGTCAAGTTCTATTTCTGGCTGGTGGAAATTTGCCTGCTATAGTTTATTCACTGCAAGGTCTATTCTGAGTTAATAGTGAAGTGAAAGTGACCATTCTGTCAGTGGTGAACACACCATAGCACACAGTGTGAACAGCACAAAGTTCTTCCTGTGCATTTAAACCCATTCACCAAACGAAGCAGCAGGCAGCCAGGAACACAGTGCCCGGGGAGCAATTTGTGGGGACAGTATCTCGCTCAAGGGTACCTCAGCTTAGCAGTCTTGGGAATTGAACCCATGACTTCCTGCTTGCAGGGTGAATGTCCTAACCACTAGGCCACCAGCTACACTACTGCTGACACTTGTCAGAACAGGAATTTTCTCAGATTGTGTTGGACCAAGGCTCTCCAGCTCAAGACCTTACCTAAACTATGATTAAACTAAATATGCATAGTTGTTGTTATGAAAACTATACCCAAAGTGGTTTCAGCAATGGTCCCAAACATCGCTCCTTTTAGTATTGTATCAGTGTCCGGGTCTGTGATGCACAGACAAACTAATCACAAGTTTAGTGTTCACAATAAAACTGTCATTTTTCAAGAAAATCTATGCCTAACTGCCTGTGTTACCTAACACTAAACAAACTGTACAACAATGACTGAGTTTTCCCCCAGGTAAGAAAAGGTCAGCCCAGGTTTTTATGAAGCATTGGAGGAGATCAATGTTGAGTTCAACAACTGTGGGAGTTCCGACAAGCTGTGCAATTGATCACTTTCTGTTTGAACTGAACAGTTTCCCACAGTGACCAAGTGAAGAAAGAGCTTGGAAACTTAACAGAATTCTCAGACATCCCAAGAAAAACCAAGACTTTTAAGTTTTGTGGATGTGTTTTCTTGACAGCTCTGAAGTCCTTCAATGCATGCAAGTTACTAAAAATAAGTGCTACAAAAAGTCATTGTCATTACTGTGAATATTTTTTTGCATTAACAATTTCTAGAGAAGTTCACTTTGTCCATTTAAAGATTATGTAGGTGAAGTGGATGTATGTATGTGATGGAGTGAGGTGTGAGGATGTGAAACAGGTCAGGAAGAGTACATACGCTTTGTCTCTGTGTGTGTGTGTGTGTATGCACAGTGGAGCAGGGCAGATCAGAACAGCTGCCACATGACAAGAGCTCAAGATCTATTCATCATATCATCCTGTGGGACCAGATCTCATGCTGAAAACTGTGTCTCTCTCCATCTCTCTCTCCTTCTCAGTGTACCATTTTCGCCCTGTTCATCAACTTTTCAGTGCATTAAGTCTTCCTGGGGGCACACTTAACCTCCATTGTACACACAAAAACACACATGGACAAGGACAGAGGAATAAAAAACTCTCTGAATGCTAGGTGAGATAATCGGCACTCTGTGAAGTGAACCAAAGGACAGCAAAGAGGTTTTCAGTTGCAGTACAAAAAATGACAAAAATGTGTGATGTGCATTATTAATAGTCACTGGTGCAAGGCAACGCATCAGTCACAATCCACTGTGCATAAAGTCCAATGATTTCTGTTACCTTCAATATGTATTTGAATCAAAGCAGGGGCATATTCTCCACAAAATTGGGGAAATTAAGCATTGAAACCTTTGAACCTCCGCATTAAAATCTCTGATATGCTCTCACCTTAGGCCTGGTGGTTGGTGGGGGGAGGTGCAGCTTATGCTATAGACCAATCAGCCACAACAACAAAAAAACACTGACTGGTGAAGTTAAAAACATCAGTTCTCTCATTTTAATGGCACTTGTCAACTTGTCAATATACTGGGCAGCAAGTTTACAGCCAGTTCTTAGATGTGTTGGTATAAAAAAAAATGGCCAAGCGTGAGGATCTGAGTGACTTTGACAAGAACTAAATTGTGATGATTAGATGACTGGGTCAGAACATCTCTAAAACAGGTTTTGTGTGGAGTTCCTGGTATGCAATGGTAGCACTTACCAAAAGTGGACCAAGTAAAGGAGTCCAAAGAAAGATGACTGGTTAAACTTGTGCCCAAGGCTCACTGAGGCATGTAGGGAACAAAAACAAGCCAATCTGGTCCAAACCCTCAGAAAAGATACTATAGAATATGTTGCTATATGCAATGCTGGCTATGATAGAGAGGTGTCAGAATGCATAGTACATCACAGCTTGCTGCATATATGGCTGCACAGCTGCAGATGGGTCAGAGCACCCATGCTGACCCCTGTTCATGGTTGAAAGTGCTCACAGTGAGCGCATGACGATAAGAACTGTACCAGGGAGCAATGGAATAAGGTGACCTGGTCCAAAGAATCACATTTTCTAATGTGTACCAGTTGGTACCAGGGTGCACTCTTGGAACAAAGTAGAGCGATGCTCTGGGCAATGTTCTTCTGGAGAACCTTGGGGCCTAAACATTGTTGCAGACCAAGTACACTCCTTAATTGTAACAGTACTCCCGAATGGCAATGGCTTCTTTCAGCAGAATGATGTATCCTGCCACAACTGTTCAGGAATAGTTTGTGGAACATGACAAAGACTTCAATGTGTTGATGAAACTCCTCAGATCTCCTCAGTCCGATTGAGCATCTGTGGCATGTGTTGGATAAACTCGTCTGATCCATGGAGGGACTTAGAGAATCTACTGCTAAAGTCTTTGTGCCAGAAGCCACAGGACACCTTCAGGGGTCTTGTGGAGTTCATACATCAGCGACGTCTTGGCAGAACAAAAGGGGACCCATACATTATTAGGCAGGTGGTTTTAATATTATGGTTTTAATCGGTGCAAACATTTGATTAGGAATATGGCTTTTTTCCTTATGTTGCTTATAAATTCTAGGGGTTGTGAATTTGGGGGCTTGTGCTGCTGAACGAAAGCTGTAATAAGTTTGTACATTATAAAGTTCTGAGAATATAAATGACTCAGAAAGCATCTGTGCCTGTTACATCCACATTCCAACTAAATTAGTATTATGGAATTAATTATGCAGTCCTAGTGTATTTATTGTTCGTTATTGCTTTTTATTCTTTTGCCAGGTGTAGCTATGAGTGTAAGCTGCTCTGTAATGACAAATGATCTGTCTAATAACTTTCTCTCCTCCCCTTTAACAGATGCAACTCCCTCTTGGCCTCCCTCAGTCTGATTGATTTGTAGACTAAGTGGCTTTTACTTTTTAGGGGCGAGCTGACAGAACGGATGGCTCTTTTAGGGAGCACAGGAGAGATAAGACGCAGAGTGATTTCTACCCAGCTGGCAAGTTTGTAAACCAATCTGCCCAACAGTACAGGCTAGAGTGATTTTAGCAGTGCTAGCATATTAGCAAGTTAGAAGATTAAAAAGTAATGCGAGTCACCCATGGTTTTCCCACAAGGACTGTTATATATATATTCCTCCATGTGGTTTAAATCATGTAGGCCACTTTTCACTTAGGTTAGGTCTTCCTTCATTGATCTCTCCTATCATCTCATTGCCAGCATAATTGTGTGGACATGACTTATGAACCATTCACTCTCTGGTTTTCAAATTAAGCGAAACCTCATGTACGGAAGACGAAAAAAAAATGAGCTCCCAGACATTCTCATAATTTTTGCCAGAGTCTGTCTGTCAGAGGGAGAAGATGAGAGAAGATCATATGCGGGCAGGCGATAGCCAATGCTATTCTCACTGAATGAAAAAGAATGGAGAATGGAGACGAGAAAAAAAAAACAGGGAAGTGATATGAAAATGTAATCATAAGAAATGTCGATTTCCATCTCCATTATACATTTTTGCGCCAATGTTTTGCGTACACAAACACACTGAGGTGCAATATAAGCAAGATTAATGGATCAGTGTCTCGAATCTCGCAACTGCCGAGGGCCTGCTTGTTCGTTTTTTGGGGCTTTTTAAAGGGTACGACGAGTTTCAGACATGGCTGTCCATTATGAAATTCTTTTATTTGCTTTATCGATCATCAAAAATGACTCTTTATTTAACATAGTAGTCTTTCTTGAACGTACCATTCTCCTCCAGGTGCTTGATGAGGATGTAGCTGCTCTCGGTGCCCTCTGTGGCGTAATCCAGTGGGATGTTCCCGTTGACATCCTGCAGGAGCACATTGACCCCAGCCTTCCAGACACAGCAGCATAGACACAGCGGTCAAGGTATAGCGGCATGAACAAAGAGGAGAAAAAAAAAGAGCAGACATAAACAAATTGAGCCCCTTTCACCTTGTTCATCAGTCAGCATTCGATGATAAATAGGCTCCAATTATCACACTTTGCCAGCACCTCCAGGTACCCGAACCCAAGATGAGCTACATTAACAGACAATAGTGAGCTAGCTAACTCATTAAGAAGGAACCCCTGAGGAGAAGTAGTGGGGGTCCTGGGGGTGGGGGTGGGGGTGTAGATGGGGAGTTAACACACTGTCTACAGTGCAGTATTGCGTACGGAGCTGGTGGGGGTCTGACATGATTTATGGCTGTTGATGGTCCAAAGGATTCAGAGGCATAGCAGTAGCCTTGAATTTGAAATACTGCATATATCTGACTACTGTATGGCTTACTGTGTGCTGGGGAAACAAACCAGACAAACAATGCGAGTGAATTATAACAGCCATATTTTGTGCACAATATAAAAAATGCTGACCTAAACTTTACTTTATGTGATGACAAGTAAATCAACCAATTTTATTCAACTGAAATAAATACTGGAAATGAAACACTGGTTCA
The DNA here is from genome assembly GCA_037974405.1 of Brachyalestes nurse. Lineage (NCBI taxonomy): Eukaryota > Metazoa > Chordata > Actinopteri > Characiformes > Alestidae > Brachyalestes > Brachyalestes nurse. The sequence goes on along the minus strand of JBBPCY010000007.1, from coordinate 19,303,966 downwards.
ATCGAAAATATATGTTTATTTGAGATGAATAAAACTTTTTGTTTTAGTTCAACTATAGGAAGTAAATTTCTTGGCTGCCATTTTCGGCAGTGTACGATGTATGCCTTTTGCAATTCACTCACATTGTTTTTCGTCTTTTTCTTGATATACATGTTAAACTATTTCGAAGAGATTCATCCCATGCTGAAAACTTATTTGTAACAATTTTGGATTACAACTGATGTATAATGGAACGTGTACATCATTTTATTTCATTAATCAAAATATAGAATTGATATTTCATGTATTTGTAAAGCCCAACAACATATTTCATGAAAAAAAAATAAATACTATAAAGCCTTTTGGAAAGAAACCCTTCATTCTTATTGGCCACTTGATATAGGGTGAAAAACAAGCTATATTGAAATGCCACAGACTTTTCCCTCCCTTTCTTTCTGACAATCAAAATGAACATTTCCATTGTTAGAATCAGCCTATAAACTGAATAATGTCTTCTGTAGCCAGCAAAGCAGAGTGGGAGCTAATGACGAGCCCTGAGCTAACACAGATAAGAGCGACAATGTGCTTTACACGCCAGGGTTTCATTGAATGTTTATTGCTAACAGAATTCTAAAGAGTGTGTGTGCACTTCAAACAAATTTAGAGAGAGAGAGAGAGAGAGAGAGAGAGAGAGAGTGAGGGGGGGGGGGGGGTGAAACAAAAC